>JAAWXA010000058.1:368372-390128 GCA_038090715.1 Florisuga fusca
GCCGGGGGATAGGGGAGGGGTCGCGGTGGCAGCAGCAGAGTTCTGCAGTGCCCCCGTGTGGCGACGCTTTGCTGCTTTCCGGGGAATTTTACCTGAAAAAAACCCCAAACCAACCCAAACCCAAACATCAAAACAACCAATAAACCAAATACCCGCCCCAAACCTCCCAGCCAGGGGGTTCTGCCAATTCCTTCTGCCCACTGCGGGAGCTCTGGCGTGGGTTTGAGTTCAGCCCCTGCATCGGTTCGGTGACACCAAATCTCCGCTTTTCCAACCCAAAAGTGGGGATTGTTTTTTTTTCTCTCCCCCAGGGCCAGCTCCATGTTCTCTGGAGTGACCGGCAGTGCTGAGGGTGATGGGGTGCAGGGGAGAGTGGGGTGGCCTGGGTGCTCAGCCTGAGCTGTGGCCCAAATGCCCCTGAATTTCAGGTGTGTGAGAGAAAATCCAGACTAAGGACCTGGTACAGAAACACTGGTGTCTGCAGGGTGGATGGTCTGTACAGCTGAAACCCTGAATGCCCACTGATGGGGAGGAAGTGCCACTTAGGCTGGAGTTGAGAGCTTTACATTTTTCTTTTCAAATACCATTAGAAGCAATTATCTCTTCTCCCTGATGTCCAGAAATGTCTTTTTGTTGCTTTTTGCCGGGTTATTATAAATTTGCTGTTGATGTATTTTTGCAGTTTTCTGAAACATCATCAGAATCACTGGGGGAAGGGGTTTGTGAGGAGTGTGATGGCTCCTGGGGGTTTCTCCTGCCTTGTTTCCTTTTTGATCTCTGGCATCCTCCAAACGAGTCCAGGGAGCCAGAGTTTAAAACATGGTCAAGTATTCCTCCTGGTCCCTTCCCGTGACTGTGGGAGCAGGTTTGACCACTTCAGGGTGAGTTTTGCCAAGGGGAGGAGAAGAGGCACAAATCCGTGTGGAAGAAAAAAACAGACTTTGTAAAAAAATATCTATTGTTAGTGTGTGACAGTTTGTAAAGAAATCAGAGTTCCTCAAAGCTACGGAGCTCATGGGCCTTGATTTATAGTTTTCTGAATGGAAATGCACCATAACATTAGTGCTTTCAAGCCCGGTGTGATAATGTCTCTGGCATCGTGCAAATAAGTTCCTGGAAGGGTTCTCTGGCTGGTCAAAAGGTTTAAGTGCATATTTTATACAGAGCAACTCAGTGCACCTCTGTTTTAAGGGTTGTTTGTTTGGGTGGAGAGGAGGAGGGTGGATTGCTTGCAGACTGACAGAAATAGATGCATAAATTCTATAGCAGAGCTCAGAGCTTTGCAGAGAGCCAGCAGCAGCTGTCAGGATTTTCAGTTTTCATTTAAAGCAAAAAAAAAAAAGACAAAATAAATCCAAACCAAAACAACAGACCAAAACAAAACCTAACCTGAAGTGGCTTCATGTTCTCATTTGGGATTTTACAGCTGCAGCAAACTGTAGCAGGAGTGATTGCTGCAGAAATCCTGACTTGTGGCTGCAGCTCCCATCAGCTGAGCGTGGGTGCTGGTCCTGAGGGCAGCAGTTGAGCCCCTGCAGTTTCGTGGGTGCTTGTTTGGAGCTCAAAGTCATTTTTCCTCAAACAGAGGAGTTTGGAAGTGGGTCTGAGAGGCTGTCCAAGTGCCTTCTGTCCTGTCTTTCCCTGCACCCCACAGAAGTGGTTGTTCTTGATCGAGTGTTGGGGTGAGGCATCAGCACTGGGGACAAGCCCCAACATTTTTTGGTCCCTTAAGCTCCCACATGTAAATGGGGTGTGATTTCTTGGTGGTTATTTGCAATCGAGGATTGGAAACCTCAGAATTCAGGTGCTGGCTTTAAAAGCATGAGTTGCTTTTACACAAAATAATGTGTTTGTGAGTCGGTTTCTGGATGTTGCATGCCTTGGTTTGTGGTTTGGAAAAGGATTTCTGCCCAACCACTGGGATGTTTGGCTTTTTTTTTTTTTTCCTTTTTTAAAGCCAAGATTCTCAAGTAATTTCTTGAACACAAGAACCCTTAAGAAAACCAAAAATGTTATGAAACATGCAGTGAGAAACCTCAGCAGTTTGATGGGGCTGTGGGGCCCCAGAACAGGAGTTTTAATTCATATTTTTTCCAAGTCAGTGTAGTGCCAATAACTTACTGGTGTGGCTTTTCTAAAGCAGAAATCTTGTCGCCTTCGCAGTTTGCCAACAGGGAAAAAGCATAACCAAAGTTTTTTTGTATGACTTCATGAGTGCAGGATTGGATGGGCAAATTTATTTTCCATACCTAGAGGACAGTCTGTGCCAACAAGGTGTTTGGTGGATTATTTTTCGTAAGCAGCTTAACAACAGCGAGCTTTGCATGAAAACAATGTCAGCTTATGATTGAAGCTTGAAATTAATTGCCCTGAGCCCATAGATTATTTCAGTGGGCACTGGGGGCTCGGTGCCATTGGCTGCGTGGTCCTGGCAGCTGTCAGGAGCTGGGATGGAGCTTCCTCTCGTGGTGAATCTCATGTTGCCCGTGTCAAACACACGTGAATTATCAATGCACAAGTTCCTGCTGGCTTGGAGGCTGGGAGAGCTTACGCACTTACCTCCTAAAGGCTTTTTTATTCATGAGTATGTAAATCCAAGGCATAAACGCTTTGTGTCTCTGCTCTCCCCAGCAGAGGGATCAATATGCAGGAAATGGAAGTTAACAAAGTGTCGGGGTGGAACTTCAGTGCAGTGTTTCTTCTCCACCTTTTTAAAAAGAAAACTATCCTAGTTCCCTGAATTATCAGGGAGTGAAGTCCCTGGCCTGGGTGGGGTTTTCTTGCTCGGAGGGCGAGGTGCTGAGCTGTGGTTCTTGGGCAGGTGCTGGGTTTGGATCAGCTGCTCAGTGCCCTGTGGCTGTGCTGAAGCAGCTGTGGGATGTCCAGGACCCCTGGCTGGTACCAAGGACCTTGTTGGGGCTTGGGAAAAGGTGTTTGACCATTGCAGAAGTGCCAGGGTTGAGTGTGTTTGGCACTGGGAGTGATGGGTTACAGCAGATTTTGCCTCGGCGTTATTTCACTGAATATACAAGGAGTAGGATAAAATATTTAATGGGTTCTTTGTTCTCTTGGGAGAGAAGCAGGATGCATTGCCAACAAAGAGAGCCTCATCCTAGGAGCACATTTAGAGTGGTGTCTGCCCACATGGGTAGAACCACTGGTAGGAATCATGGTGACTGTACCTGTATCTTGCAGGATCAGTCTCAAAACACTGACAAGTCCTGAAATACAAAATTCCCAGCTGAGAGAAATGGTCTGGACAGCCATAAAAGCCCCTGCTATATATATGTTAACACAAGCTAAACTACTACTGACTTCATTTCAACTTAAGCGTGTGCTTAAATGTGTGCCTCCATGTGAGCCACAGGGAATACTTTAAATTATTACCCAGGTTATGTAGTGCTGAAAATCACTGTGTGCAAAAATAAAGCCACTGTCCTGAAGAATTTAAATTAAAGACTGGTTACAATAAATTCTAAAGTGAAATGTGTTAAAAGGACAACTGGAGGGAAAAGGCCTCTTTTTTTTTTTTTTTTATTTTATTAATTTAATTTCTTTCATTTCTGCTTTAAAGGTAAGTAGTCAAGTATCAGTTTATTCAGCAAACTTCTCCCCAGAGCTGTTGTACCTGCTGGTGGGTTTACTCAAGCAGAGAGGCTCTGTTGGAGGTTCTGTCAGTGCCGTTGTGCACGAAGGCTTTGTGTGAGTGTGTGCATACGTGTGTTGTGGAGTAGCTTTGTTTAAGGCTTAGGGTGATGAAGTACTTCTTAAAACAAGTTAAACTTTTATTGTTTAACCCTCAGAGAGACGTGGCAGTTGAAAGCGATTGGGTGTCCAGATTGATTTTTGGGGTCTGTGTTGAAGGGTGGCAGGGAACACACAGCCATGTGCCCGTGTGGGGCATGGAGCAAACACCAGGACTTCTTCTAATCCAGTGTCAGGGGAAGAGCAGCTGAAACAATCGGCATCATCCTTCACCCTGATAATGCCTTCTCACCAACTAATAGCTCCTTGTTCATCAAGGAAACGAATGTGTGTGGAGGTGACATCCTCTTCACCCACTGCTCTTTGTTCCAGGGTCCTCCAGACTGATTGTATCAGCACCAGCACTGACAAATATCCCCCCAAACTTTAACACTATGTAAAATTGAGTTATGGGGTTTTAAGGTTAGACTCCTCTGGCTGAAGGCTGATTGTCTCCAAGAGATAAAGGAATCAGTACTCAACAATAACAAAATCTTTGCCATAGGATAATGCCTGTTATTGAGCTCACAGCTCTCTTTATTTGGTTACAAAGCTTCACCCCTATTTTTTTTCCCTGCACTCATAGGTTAAAGTGGGAGCTGCCATTTGAAATTGGTGAATTGCTGCTGTTCCTCTCTCCACTCTTGCCCTGTGCTTGAGCAAACGCTTTGGCAGATAGATCAATCCCATGAACCATCCCATCACCCAGAGCTGTGTCTGCAGCCACAGGTTTTAACCAGGTTGCCCTCACAATGGCACCTTCCCAGCATGGAGCAATGCCAGGGTGCACTGGGGTAGCTTTTGGAGAGGAAAACCTTGACTGGGCAATCCCAAAATGCTTGGCAGGCAAATCAAAGAGCAAGATGAGACCATTTTTGTAGTTTTATGGTAAGATTCATCCATCGGAATGGAGGAAATAATTCTCATGGAGCTGACACTGATGAGGAGTGCCAGTGGCTTGACCCAGGTCCAACGCAGCCTGTGGTGCAGGTGACAACCACATCTTAAAGCCCTGGAGCCCCAGACACCTTGTTTCAGATGTTTTACATGTCGTGGTGAGACTTGGCTATCTGCTGTAGCCGAAACTGCTCTGGCACAGCTTGTGGAGGATCAAAGTGTTGGCAAAACTGATGGAATTTGGGGGAAGAAATCAGAAGTTTATTTTAACTTCAAACTGATGGTATCTGGGCAAAGACAGTCAGTGCTGGGGTGGTCCTGTGCTGAGGGCAGCAAGGGCCTGCCAGAAGGGATGTCTGAGAGGGGCTGTGCTAGCAGTGGGTGAAGAAGTCACAAAACCCAAGGGAGGACAAAATTGAGGGGAGTGAAGCTCCTTGTGTTCTCTGAACTCCTTCCAAATCCTGGAAGCACTCTGCTGTCCTGATAATCACCTGATGCATGAGGTGTGTGGAGAGGACATGCCTGGTCTGGGTGACCTAACCTTGAACGTTTGGAGCAGGCAGGCAGTTGGTGTCAATCTTTGAACATATAACTAGGGTGCTGCTCTTCACCCCCAGCACTTGTATTTCTGCTTTACAGACTTTTGGTTTCCTAAAAAGACAGAGCTCTGCTGTCCCCCAAAGGCTGTGGGCATCTGCAGGAGGTGTCTTTGGCTGAAGAGAGCTTTCAGGTCTCCTCTAATTTCTGTTTCCCTAAACTTCATTCATATCCTTGTCCTTCAAAGCAGACCTGATGATTCTAGGGACCTGTGGTTCTGGGATGCATTCAGAGATCCCCTGACCTTGGAGGGAAATGGTTTCCATCCTGTTCCTGTGCACTCCCTTCAGCTGGTTGGTATATTAGGTGTGAGCTGCCAAGATTTTGGGCCAGGTCCAGAGCTGGGGTTTAGGCTGTGCTGATGTTGCATCAGAAGCCCATCATCACCCTCACCCCTCGTGCTCAGGTCCCTCACCCCTGGGCACCACAGATTATTTTTGAGATCCTCAGTTCCATTGCAAATTCTTGTTTTCTCCCTGTTTTATTCCACAACACTCCTTGATGCTGCATGTGCTCTGGTATTACTTTTTTTATGCTATCCTGGTGTATTCTTCAGTAGGATGAAGCTTGTTTTATTGTTTTACCCATATTCCTAACCTCTCTCTGTCCCCTACTATTATTTCCTCTGCTTTCACTTGGTATTTGCATTATCACCTAATTTGGTATCTTCCTGCTCATGGAACTAATGGACTGTTTACTTGCCTTAGATAAAACAGGGACAAACACCCTGCAGTACCCCAAGACAGCCCCTTCTTCCCCCATGACAGAAAGCCATTTATCACCAGCTTTTGTCTGTGGCCCTTGGGCCAATTTTCAGTCTGTGACGATTGCTTCTATCCAAGCTTGAGAGGAATTAATTTTTTTCTTTTTTTTTCTTTTTTTTTTTTTCCAGTGAGATTTGCTGTGGCACCACATCAAACGCTCAGTAAAGTCTCCAGATATGTTGCAGCTATGTTACTGCTGATTTTGTAGCTTGATCAGAAAGGCTGCCCCTGTGTGCCTAAGGTCATTTGCCTAAGAAAGCAATTATAGCTTAGATGCTCATAAAGTAATTTAGTCCCTTTCTTCTTGTTATTATTTCTAAAATCTGTTCCATTATTTTGTTTGTGGGGCACTAGGTATACCAGGGCATTTTCCAGCTTCACCTGGGTATTGTATTTTTAAATTTGGTGCTACCTTTGATTATTGCTCTATTTTTTAGCCCTCTGCTGTGATCAGGACAGGCCACTGGTTTGGGAAGTTTGGGAGCTTTGTTTTTGTAATTTCTGTAAGACTGCATGTGGATGAGATTGGTGGGATGGAAGGCACAACCATAGAGGTACAAAATAATAAATTTGTCTGCCCCTTTCCATGCTCACACCACTCTCCTAGCTCTGGCCTAGGAAGCCTGTGGCTACCTGAGCAATCTCTGCATCCATCAAGGAGCAGGACACGACTTTGGCTCCCTTGAGTTGTAATGGCATCTCCCAAGTAGGTGAGAAATCCTCACTGCCAGCCCTTAGCAATGTTTGTCATCTAGTGGACATCAGGGTGGTGACACTCCTCTTACGCTGGTGTTTCCAGTTTGTTTTCTGCCAAGGATGACTTGAAGTTGCTTTTTTTTTTTTTTTTCATCTGTAGGTGGAAGTTCCATGTCTGCTTTGAGTGCCTGGATCTGCTGGCTCAGTTTCAATTAATATTTCTGGGGGATAAGTTTATCTTCTTTTGAATCAAGGCAAAATTCTGTGTACCTTATCTTCCCCAGTCTAGGAGAAATCTAATTGAAAAAAAAACCCAACAAAAAACAACAACAAAAAAACCTCACAAGCTTTTCTTTTCAAATATAATTGGAGTAAGTTGATCAGAACTGCTTCATTTTTAAATTCAAGGTCTTGCAAAGCCACTGGTAATTTGTTCAAGAAAAAAAAAACACCCAACCAACAGATATGCAAAACAAGAAGGTTGAAAAACAGACAAACTTTTAGAATGGAAAACTAACCAGCCCCACCAAGGGAAAGTAAAGCCAGACAATATCAGTATTTGAATATTCTCTTTTCCTTCTTTTCTTTGATATGCAAACTGGCTGCTGATCAAAGAACTCTGGGAGGAGGAGGACAATGGTGCGGATCCTGGTGACTTTGGGTTTTGGTTCCTGGGTTTGATCCCATGATGGCTGGGGTAGGGCTGGGGCTGGGGACCAGCACCGCTTCCCTCCCCTCCCCCTTGGTCTTCCCAAGCCCTGAATTCAGGGATCAGCAGGGGAGCTGAGCCAGGGGCACCGGCACAAGCCCTGAGGTTGCAGAAGCTGCCATAAAATGGCTATAGCTCTGCTGCCTACAAAGCCTCCATCCCTCTTGGGTACCCCAGGATGCTAAATCTGTGGGTTCAGGCTTGGGGCAGGTGGTAGGATTTGCTCCTTTAATCTTCAGTGTCTATTTATTACAGTGGAGCTCCAGGGCATCTGAGCATGGCCTTTCTTGCCAAGAGACCATAACAAATGGATGCTCTACCTCCCTGCCACCGCCGAGCCTTGCGCACCACCTATCTGCGCCAGCCGGCGCTGGCTCCTGCTCGCCCTGCTTCTTTTGTTGCCTGCCTCCTAAAACTAAAAGAGGGGAAGGGATTTGAATGCAAAGAGCAGCTCTGCTTGACCGTCCACACCTGCCCTCCTCGGTGGGTCCTTGGCTCATTTTTCATGGTGGGGGGGAGAAGGGGTGCTCACCTTGGGGATGAGAAACCTCTCTGCCCCAGGCCATGGGACCGTGACTTAAAGTAACCTTTTTCCCTTTGTTTACTCTTAGGTATTGAACCCTTTCGAGATTGCTAATTATTTTTCAATTGCCCAAGACAAATGAGAAGGTTAGGGAGGTGCCATTTCTCAGTGACCCTGCCTGTCAATTGCTGGGACTCTTTATTAATGTTGGAGGTGGGTTTGTGAGATTTTTCTGGTTGGTTTTAAAGAATAAGAGGGAAATGTCTTGATCTGCAGGGGTAATTTAAGCTTTTCTCTGTCTCTGCCATCAGAAATGAGTGGGTTAATGACACTGGTGGGGAGTTCCATACTCTCACTGCAACTTATTTTTAAGGGAACAACTGTCCTCAGAAAAGGTGAGGATCCACAGTAAACCTCACCCTTATAGGTACAACAGTCTTCTCCAAGTCTTCTGAATGATTTAGTTCTTATTGCAGTGATATTTTGTGGTTATAACTCCAGTAGCAAAGCTGTTTTACAGCACGTTAGCAGCTCTGAAGAGCTTGCAGCTTGCCCAGACAGACAGACAAGCTGAAGGATGCCAAGGGGGGGTGATGCTGGGGGAGTGGGAGGTGATTTGACCGAACACACCAGCTGCTGGAGGTCTGAGGATCAACCCAACACCCTCCAACTTCCCATTGTAGTTTGGGAGGGTGAATTAAGGGAGAAAAAACCACCAGTGTGATACACACTCGAGTCCTGGCTTTACTACACTGACCCTATTAAAAGCTGAAAATATCATTTAGCTGAAAATATAATTGATTTGTGGCAGCTGAGTGACCTTGATTGCAGGCGAGGTGGTCTTTGCTTGGATTTGGAGGAGTCAGGAGACTGTGGGGCCACCTGGACCCCAATTCTGAATCTCCTGGTTCCCGACTGAATGGGGGAGCTTGAAAAAAGCCCACAAAACAAATCACAATACCCTGCACTTTTCAACACGAGATGTATTTTGCAGCTTGTCTCCAGGCAGCTCGCAACCCAAAGGGCATCACCGAGCACGCCGGCAACGAAATAGCAACTGGGGGGGAGGGAAAAGGACAGAGGAAGATTGAAAACCTCCTATACAATAATTAGAATAAAATTGGGGTATCAAGAATACAGGGGTCAGCTTCTGTTCACACCAATATGACTTTCACCTTGTAGAGAAAGGCCTGCACCAGGTAATTAGGTCAAGTCAATGATTATATATCTTTAAGCGAAGTGGAAGGGACTGTAATTGTGATGAAATTTGTTTGAAGAGGGAAAGCATGGGGAATTTTGTTTAAAGGTAACGAGTTCAAAGGGTAAATGAAGTTCAAGGTTCAGTTCCAAAAAAAAAAAAAAAAAAAAGGACAACAACACCCCAGCACACCAAGCAGCCAATATTTCCATCAGATGAGTTGCTTTATCTTTTGGGGAAGGGAATGGGATCATATCCCTGTAGGAAAACTGGAATTAAAATAGTGACAGCTCTTTAATGGGGCTTGCTTTCTTTAGGAGTCAACAGAAGGGTAAACCTTGTGCAATGGGTTGGGTTTTTGTTTTGGTTTTTTTTTTGCTTTACTTGGTTTATTCTTCCCTTTGGAGCTCCCTGCCACATGCAGCCACCTTGCATGCAAATGGGTGACATCCTGAGGAGGGCCTTGCCTGTGATATGCAAATACTCACTTTGTTTACCGGAACTTTTCAAGAGAGGGGAAAGCAGCTGGGCCATGAGCAGTGAGGGAAACTGTCCATCCTGGGGTGGGGTTAATAGGATTTCAACTTCCCATGGATGTTTTTGGCAGAACAAAAATGTGTTGCCATTCATGTTCCTGCAAGAGTCTGCTATTCTCCCAGTAAATATGTGACTTCTGTCTGTGCTGGTGGGTGTTGTGGTTTGGTGGAGGGCAGAGGGGGCTTCCCTGGCATCTGGATTTGAAGCTCTTGGGTGCTCTTGGACCTGGGAGAAAAAAGTGTAAGAAAAAAAGTCATAGCCACAGCTGCCCTTGCAGGTGATGGTTTTAAACTTGCATGTGCAGGAAGGTGGGCTGATAGTTCTGCTACAGATCAAGACCTCTGCATCTTGGAAACAGCTTTGTCTGTGTCATGAAATCTGGTCAGGGGTGCAGCAGTGCTGGGGGGCTGGAGCTCACTGCTCTGGCTCTGTGGCTACAGCTGGGCTGTGGAAATGCAGCACCCATGTTTGGGCCCAGGGAGTTTGCAGCTGATGCTGGGAGGTGGCTGTGGAAAGGGATTTGGCTGTGCTCATTGTCCCCTTTTCTCTGTTGAAATAAGGAGGGCTTCCTGGGTTTTTTTTGAGCCTCAGTGTTTTGTTTTTTGCCCCTAATGGATTATTTGTGGAATAGGAAGCTCATTCTGAGCACAAAATAATGTCGTTTGACCTTATCTTGAAAGCAAACTGCAAAAGTTTAGCTCTTCTCTTCCTAGGAGGGGTAAAGTCCTGCAGTGGCTCCCAGGGAAACCTCTCAATTTGTATAGAGGTGGGGGGCAGCCCCCAAACCTCTCGTGTGGTCAGTAGAGCTCCCTGTGAACTTGGTGTGTGATCCTGCTGGCCTTGGGGCTGGCTCTAGGGACATGCCATGGGGGAGGACACGGTGACACAGGTGTCGTGGGTCTGGACCCATCACTGTGAGCAGCACCGATGGGTTGGGGACTCCAGACAGGATTTGGGAGGGGTCTCTGGAGGGGAGAGGGGCTCAGAGCCTCACCTCTGCTGAACCCGAGCTGCAAATATTCCCACCCGGGGAAAATTTAGTGGAAGTTCAAGGAACAACTTTGCAACAATATTAATGACCCCAGAGGGCACACGAAGTTCAGAGTTCGACCTCTGTTTACACCTCTGATCCTTTGCTCCCTTTTCCTATCCCCCCCAGTCACATCTTCCCTATAAATTTGGTGTCACCGGCGGCTGTTAGGGTCTGTTCTGTGACATTTCAATCTGCTTTAGGGTTTGCTGCTTTTGGTTTGCTTTTCCCTCCGGCCGACAAAATACAGAGGTTTGGTGTGGATAATAAAGGGCGAAGGGCGAGGGTGTAGGGTCCATGGGGGGCGATGGGGGGTGAGCAGGGTGCTCTTGTCTTCAGTTCAAGGTTCACTCTTTGTTGGCGTGCAATAAAAAGTCTTCAGTTATCAGGTATTTAAACCCAAATCAGCAGTTCCATATCCGTAACCTGAGCCGGAGCGTTCCTCGGGCTAATGGCCGCGCGGCTGTCGTTTGCAGCCAGTTGGGTGACACTCGATTTGTACTCGGTGACGGGAACAGATGGGGCTTCATTGTGAAGAACCCGCCTGTATGCAAATGTGAACGGAGTTTCACCCCCGCCCGCTCCTGACCTGACCACGCAGAGGCATTTACCCAGCGCTCCGCCGGGGGGGGCGGCCAAGGGCGATAAAAAATGGCAGTGGGATAGTACCAGCGGCAGGTCAAGTTTACCATCCGTCTTGCAGCAGGACCGAGATGGCAACACAGTTATTTAGTTTCAGTCTTGATGCTGGCTGGCAATAAACTCCATCATTTCACCTGTTTATGAACCCAAGCTCGTACCGGTTGTGCTCTGCGGGAAAAAAAAGAAAAAGAAAAAAAAAGAAAAAGGAAAAAAATGAAGCCGAGGAAAATGTGGGCAGTGGGCTCCTTGTTTCTGCTGGGATGAGGAAGGGTCCTGCTCTCAGATGGGGTTTATTTCTCTTTTATTTGATCCCGCATCGTTTTGCCTTCCCCCCCCCAACCCCACCTCCGCCTCTTGTATTTTTGAGGTTTTGTTTATTTCTTCAGAAGAAACAGGAACCCGTCTGTGCTGAAATGGGCTTTTTTATTATTTAAAAATTGAGAAAAATGATAATTGATGCCAGAATAAACAAGCAGCATTTTAGGCGTCGGTTAACAGTTTTGCATGTACAGAGGCGGGATGCAACCTATAATAAATCTCACCATTTAAATGTGCAACCCTTCATTAGAGTGAAAATATGAACAGCTGTAATTGCACATTTACGCCGGCGACAGAGAAAAATCTGGTTACAGTTGTAATTTTTCATGCTGATGAAGAACTGGGAGCAGGTTCGAGCACTGATTCTGTAACTGGGTGGAATTTTATTCCTCCATCCCCTCGTCTCCCCCCCTCCTCCCTCTCCCCCCTGCCGCCTCTCCCCAGCCACATCCAGTAGTGTAGCAAATTAGCGTCTTTTGCTCACAGCAATCCTCCGTTTTTATATTATTCTCTGGCTCATCAGAAAAGTAGATTTCTCATGCCAATTGTAGAGCCCTCTTGGCTGTCGGCTCCTGCGGGACTGACCCCCCAAACTGTGGGTAGGATGAATGGTTCCACGGCCCCAGGACATCTGTTCTTCAGGGGATGCTGTGAGCTGGAGTCTGGAACTGATATAAAAGAAACACTCTCGACAAATATAGTAAAAGCTTCTTGCTGCAGTAAATCTTATTTCTTGCAAGTTGGCTTCTAGCAAGCACCCGACACATCTTGAGAGAGGAGGGAGGGCTGAGAGGGAGAATGCTTTTTTATTTTTCCTTTTTTTTTAAATGTTGGAAAAGTCCGTTTAGCAGAACTGGTGCCTGAAGAGCCGTAGCCGTAACCATTGCGAAGCATCTTCAAATCTTCCTGTCTTGTTTTTATAGTTTATTGTTCCTTCTCTGGTCAAAAAACAAACAAACAAAACCACCTCAAACAACCTCACGGAACTCATATTTTTAGGCATTTCTGCTCAAATTGTGAGTAGAAATGAATGGGCAGAGCTGGAGCTGGTGTTTGTCCAGTCGGCACTTGTCATAACTGACAGGGGTGATGAAAATAAGGCACTCTGTACATATTGAGAAATTGAGGGCTTCTGAAATGGTTTTATTCCCTCGTTTTTAGTCATTGAAAAGTGGGGAGATCATTAATTTCCTGTCCTGGAATAAGGAACTGCTGGGAACACGTGGAAGGTTTGGTATCTGCATTTGTAACACAAACACAGCTCGTGCCCTCGGCCAGGTGATTGCCATTTGACCCAATATTCTTACCTTAATACACCAAGGTCTTGATTAAACCATTACTTAGGTATTACTGGTATGGGCTGTGGGTCACGGGCAAAACTCTCAGTGAAGTCAGAATAATTACTAAATAAAACTGAATAAAGACTCGAGGATTTGGTCCGTTCTTTGTGACCTTGGAATTGCTCTCCAAGGAAATTCTGGCAGGTAAAGAGAATTGGATTTATATTCTGATGTATGAAATTCTGGTTGTCTTCCTTCAACACAAAACTGGCTGTAGGTTTGTTCAAATTTATGGGGCTAGCTAAAGAATTTGTAAATTATTATTTTTTTATTATTTTCTGGTGGGGAAAAAAGCTAAGGGCAACTACTAAAAAATTATTGGTCACCTGAATTTTTACCACTCAAAGCAGCTTAAAAGAGCCTGGTTTAAAAGAACAAGAAAAGAAAACAACTTTATTTCAAACAAGTTGATTTTATTAATTGCTTCCCTACCAAAATCCGCATAATGGCTTGCTGGTTACCTGCCAGGCTAAAAGAGCTTTTTATAAGTCAGGCTATTTTATTTATTAAAAAAAAAAAAATTAAGGAGCTGGAAGGTGCTGCTAGATGTGCATCTGTACTTATTACAGACGAGTGCCCTTTGGAAAATCACCGCAGAGCTGGTCCGAAGTGCAGCAGCTTCTCATTACTGTTGACGACTCGAGCACCCCTCTAAGTGTGACTGTTTCTCATTAAACGAGTTATAGAAACAATCTGGCTAATTTTCCCTAAAAGGCTGCGGTGTGTTTCCAGAACACTCTAATTTTATTATTTCAGTCTCCTCCTGCTGGTCCCGGCTCGGGCAGAGCTCTGGCTCCTGGCAGGAGAGGTTTGCTGGGACCCGGCCCGTGGGTGCCTGTCCAGGCACCAACTTTTAATATCTGCTTATCCAGGGAGTCCAATCCAGTGCCTCCCAGGGAGAAAGGGCACCCACTGGTGTTCTCTCCCCTTTTTTTCCCCCATCTCCTCTTTTTTTTCTGACTGCCAGTCTCTCCCCCAAAAAGCTCCCCCAGCTAATAATCACAGAAAACGGAATTATTTTGCTTGTTCTTCCATGGAGCCCTGGCCATACCTTTTCTCTCTGAGCTTTTTGGTGACCTGTTGTTTTTTTAAAATTTTAAAATAATATTCTGTCCTTTCCTGTTTTGTTTTTTGGTTTTTTGGTGTTTTTTTTTGTTTGTTTGTTTGTTTCTTTTTTCTTTTTTTTTTAAATTTTTTTTTAATTTTTTTTTTCTTTTTCCCCTCCTGTTATTTCTGAAGCGGAGCAAGAAGGAGTTTGGTGGGAGGAGTTTTATGCATAGGTTTAGGTAGTGCTGATGCATGGGTGAAGTGGGGGGTCACCCTCCTGGGGAGCTGCACCCCACCTCATGGCAACCTCCCTCCCTTGGGGTCCTGGTGCTTTCCCAGCCCCTGGAGAAGGGGTCCAGGAGCCATCTCGTGGCCATGAGCCGCAGCCGCCCCGCTTGGCTCGGGAGGTGGGACCCGAAGGAGAGGAACGGCGTGGAGGGATAAATCAAACCCATCAGTCACCGGGAGTCCGGAGAAAGTGGCACAGGGTATAAATAGAGGCTATAACTGCGGTGACAAGCAGGGCTGCAGTTGTAAATACTCATTATCTTTCTTAATATGACACCGTGTGGATTGGGAGAGCTGGGGAAATTACAAAGGAGGGGGGGAAATTAAAAGCAGGAGAAGGGAATCTAGTGGTTTTCAACCTAAAACGTTCTCTGTGAAACAATAAAAAGGCTTGCACCCCAAAACATTTATATATATATTATTAATATATATTAACTTAGCACCCTGTCTCCTCCCCAAAGCTGAGTGAAAGCCCCAAAGACATCTGTTTGCATACATTGTGTGTCAGGCAACATCAGATCTGAATAGAATTTATCTAAATTTTATATGCATGGCTTGATGTAAATTGAAATAAATTGTACAGCATACTCTGCCTGGACATATTGGTTTTTCCTTCGCTGCTTGAACTTTTAACCTCAGGGTTTGAGCCGGTCACACGCTGACCCGTCTGAACTCTGCTGGTAGAGCCAAGTCTGGAAGGATGACCTTGCAGCCATGGCAACCCCCAAAGATAGTCCAGGCCTCCTCCATCCTCCCCTTCCCCCCAGCCCTTCAAAACCGCCAACAAATTGGTTGGATTTCGGGCAGTTCAGCTCGGGCATCTTCGTGCCAAGATGCAGAAATTCGGGTTTTTCCTCTCAGCCTGCTGCTGAGGAGCTTTGCCCTCTCGGTGGCTTATGTGAGGACCATGAGAAAGGGGATGGGTGCTCAGTGTGGGTGGGCAGGATGGGTCCTGGCCCTGCTTCTGACACAGGCTTCAGTGGAAAGTGCTGCAGAATCCCTTCCATCCTCTCCACTGTGCCTCAGTTTCCCCATGAGTCTCCTAGCAACAACATTTTGGGACATACTCATCATTTTTTTGAAAGCTTTGGACTTCCCAGGAGATGAATGTTGGGTACTTGAGAGGCATTTGCATGTGAAGTGGTGTTGGTTACTCCTGCAGTACCTGGTCCATGTGAAAATAGAAATTTCTTAGAAGTTTGGTGGGGACGTGGCTGTGGGCTGATTGCTGGGATCTGAGCTGACCCCAGTCAACTTCTCAGGTTGGAGCTGTGACGTGCACCCCGTGCAGTTTGTCACAGGGGTGTTTACTGTGTCCCCTGCACACATTGTGGTCACTTTTATTTGCAGCTCATCCTCTCTGAATGACCCCTGTGGTCACTTTGCTTCTGCCCCATATCTTTCCCTTGCACCCTGTAGCAAAGGAGAAAACTTTCTGTAGTTCTGAGGGATGCCCAGCACTAGGAGGCCAAATCTGGGTGAAGAACATCTGCCTCAGGAGCATCAGGAAGTCTCCAAGCTCTCATGGGAGTAGGGGTGGTTTGAGGAGGTCAGTTTGCTGGAGTTAAGAAGCAAGAATGGGCTCTCCCCACTCCCCAGCTGGAGCTGGTGCTGGTTTTGCTATGAAAATCCAAGGAATATCACTGGGTTTGTGTTGCTGATAAAACCTTGTCTGGAAGAAGAGTCTCTCCACATTCAAGTGTTTCCCTTTGCCTCTCTGATGAACCCAAAGTCTCTGCACGTCCCAGAGGAGACCTTCTTGAGAAGTGCCAGGATGTGCTGTTGAAGTTATTTTGCAAATAATTACGCAGTCTCTCCCTCTCTCAGCTCCAGAAGAGAACATGATTTGTCATCAGTACCACACGTAAGCATATGCTTAATTGCTTTCCTGAGTTTAGGTGTCTAAAGGGCCTGACTGCAACTTCCAAAGAGCTCGGAACAGCTGTGAAAATACTCACTGGGTCTGAACAATGCAAATCCAAATCCAAATGGGATTATCTACTCGGCCAAAGGCCTTGGGGTGATGTTGATCCGCAGCCCAGCAGCAGTTCTTGGATGTTTCATGGGGTGAAGGACACAGGACCAAGAGGTTCTGGAGGTACCAGAATGGCAATTAAGGAGTAAAGTGACTTATTTTTACCTTTTACATGATTCTGCTTGACCTGCAAGAGAACCTCTCCACCGTCCCTCTGCACCACGTTTGTTCATCTGTGGACACCATTCCATAAAGCTTTAAAGTCTGAAATACACTGGGAACCTTGGGTGGAAAGTGCTAGGGTGCTACAGAGCTTTATTTACTTCTGTTCCCCACCTGAGCCATGTTGTGAATTTCCAGTGATGTGTGGTGTCTCCCAGACAACAGAACTTCCCAATAATTTATTTAATAGATGCAGGATTAAAAAAAAAATATTCTTGCTTGTAGCTTACTGAGAGTAAGTCATATTTCATCATTACAAAGCAATAAGCAGGCTATAGATCCCCGTTTATGGCCTATTTTATCAGTATGACTTCAGTGTCTTATTTTTAAAAAACGTTGTTATAACCCTATCATTAGAAGTTAATAAGAGAGGGCTGTAGCCATAATGTAAAACAACTTCTGCAAATCAGCTGCAATCTGTGTGACTGAGACTTTCTTTATGCAAGGAGCACCGGGAGGGACCAGGGTCCTTTGCCCGTGGCTGTGTCTGCATGGGGCTGGGGGAGTCAGTGCTCGTGCCTCTGCAGAAGTGGAATTTTAAAGAAAGGTTGAAAATGATGGACCAAAACCCCAAGCAGCTCCACAATATCCCTTCCTCTTGGATCTTTTAGCATGCAGGGAAGCCCAAACACACTCCTTAAGGCCCAGGCTGTTTGTATTTGAAGGACTTCAAGGTTTCTATAAGAAAAATGGGGTGCAAGAAAACTGGTAACATTATTTTCTATGTGCTTGATGATCTCAGCTGCTCAGCAAGAGAAAGGCAGAACCCCTGGAGGTTTGTTTTCTCCTCTGCCATTACAGCTGGAGGTGCTGGAGCCATAGCTGAGCAGAGAGCAGCAGAGACAGAACCAGCCCAGCAATTCATGTTATAGCTCCACACTGGTAAAATTTGATTTTTAAAGTTATTTGCTTTTCCTGATGTATTTTTAATGCACTGAAATGCTGTAATAAGGGCATAACTCTGCCAGGAAGCTGTTGTAAAGCTGCAGGCTGGGGCTGGGGATTGTAAAGTGCCAGGACTGTGTTGTGAAAACTCCCTTCGTAGATGCTGCAGACCAAGAAAAACCTTTTTGTTTTCATCTCAGCTGGGTCCAGGTCTGAAATGCTCTTGGTAAGGAGTGGAGCTGCTGGGAATGGGCAAGCTCTGATGTGATGCTCTTCTGGCAAGTGTCAGACCACTTCACACTCTCTCACCTGTGCAGGAGTGTAGCATCTCTGCCTCTGGTTTCTTAAAAGAGCAACTGAGAGAGGAAACTGAGTTGCTGGAGATGAAAGAGATTTAACAGCAAAATTCAGAGGGACACCTGGAGTCCTGACTCCATCCCTCTGCTCCTGGAGTTCATTCTCTGCAGTTTCCTCTATTCCCTCAGCTATCACTCATTCTGTTAAAGCCCTATCAAAACCTGATGTGATTTTTCCATCCTTTTTTTTTGTTCTTTACTGCCTGGTTTTCTCCATCATAACCTTGTTCAGAGCAGGAGGGTTAACTGTTTGGACAATGCTGGAGCATGAGGCCTTTTTGTGCTCTGGGTACAAGCAACCACGTGGCACAAAATCTCCAACTTTCTAACTTTTTGTCAAGAGGATGTAAAGACTTTGGGACTGTACCCAGACAGAATGAGTGTGGCTTCCTGAGCCAGGCTGGTGGCCACCTTCTTGGCCTCTCCCTTGATGCCTGGTGCAAGCAGGGAACTGCAGGTTTTTGCTCACATACACTCAATTTTGGAATTCTGTCATCTATGCCCAAGGTAGATGGGGCTTTTTTGGCTTTGACCATGTGGGCTTTTAAATCTTGAAAACACAGATGTGCCTGGCAGGGGGGTGGGTGACAGGTCCTGGCCCAACACCCTCCCCCTGGCATGGTGTGGGGAGGACAGGAATTAGGTTTCTGTCCTTATTGTTAGTGTGGGGACGGGGGGTGGGGGTAGGGAACAGGAGCTCTGCATCATTTTCTGTGCTGTTTGCAAACCCCTCTGAATAGTGAAAAACAATGCGATTAATTTTCTCCAGCGCAATCATGCATAGATTTAATAAGCATCCAAAGGTAGGATCCATCTGTAAAGTACGCGCTGCATGCTAAATTACTTCTCTTCTGCAATTTTTTTTTCTTTCCAAACCTTAATTAATTGAAGAAAAAAAAAATTGTTTATTAAAGTGGGAACAGGCTAGGCTCTGTCTCTGCATCTCTGGTTCAAAAGTTCATACAATTCCCTGAAGGCTCATCTGTGTGTGTGTGTTTGCAGTGGGGTGTGTGTGCACATCACTCTCTCACTCCCAGCCTTGCTGCTCTCTGCGAAGAGACAGATGCCCAGCAAGGTGCTGGACTTTAAACAAAGGTCACTTTTTTTCTTTTTTCTTTTTTTCTTTTTCTTTTTCTTTTTTTTTTTTTTTTTTTTTACTTGGTGGTGCCCTTCCTCCCCTCCCACCCTTGCTTGTCCTTTATCCTTTTTGGCTCAGGAAGGTGAAGACACTTGAGTGCGTTGCTGAGAGCAGTGAATAACCAGGGGAAGGGCTGGAGGATGGGAAGTTGATTCCACAGGTGGGTCCAGGGTTGGAAGTTCCTGCGTGTGTGTGGAGCAGGGAGCAAACAAACAAGGTCCTGTGGCAGCAGGGGGGTCTGGGCGTGCAAGGCACGAGTGGGAAAGGTCTCTGGGTGAGCAGGGCTGTGCCAGGTGATGGCAGTCAGGAGGGTAACGTGGGGCTTGGCAAAACCACAGTCCTCTCTTGTCCTCTCTCAGTGTTCATAGAATCGTTGGATATGGGGTTGGAAGGCACCTCGAGGATCATCTGGTCCAGCCCAGGTTCTGCTGGCTTTGGTTTCCCCTCCTGGGCTGGCTGTGTCCCTCCCTGCTGCTGTCACCCATCCTGCAAGGTCACCACAGCCAACCTGCTGCCCTCTTGATTCTCCCACCCTCAGTTTGTCATTTTTTCCAGCCATCCTTTTCATCTTCATAGCATCCCAGACTAGTTTTGCCTGGAAGGGACCTTAAATCCCATCCAGTGCCCCCTCTGCCATGGGCAGGGACACCTCCCACCATCCCAGGGTGCTCCCAGCCCCATCCAACCTTCAACACGGCCAGGGATGGGGCAGCCACAGCTTCTGGGGGCAACCTGGGGCTCAGCACCCTCACCCCAAAGAATAATTCCTAATACCCACTCCAGTGGTTGCCTCAGTTTCTCCATCTACAAGGAGGAAATAAGTGCCCTTCCCAGAAGAGCACCTTACCCGAAAAGACCTGGCACGGGTTCAGATGCAGACACTGAAGTTCACCATACTTTTAGATTCTAAACAGGAAGCAAATACCATTTTTGTTTGTTTTCCCTTTTTTAATAGCCAGAGCCAGAGATGGGGGTGAAGTGGCACAAACACTTCATCCAACACAGATGAATTTACACTTGGTTAGATGAGATTTTTCAGGTTCTGATTCCATGTCCAATCTGTTTGAAGTCCTATTTATTGCAGGAGCCCTTTAATTTGAAATAATGGTACAATTTTTATTTTATTGTTTTCATGTTGACAGTTGGCCAAGGACTCCCAGCCACATGCCACAGATGGCAAGTGTAGTGGTGTCTTGGATTGTACAAGCCCTCCAAAATAAAAACTGCAGCTGGATTTTATAAGCCACCTGGATTGAGTGATTTGAGAGTGGAGGAAGGGTCTGTTCCACTTTTCCAATAAATAGAAAAGAATTTGTAGAATAGTTGCCACTGGGGTAGCGGAACTGAGCTGTCCACATGTCTGTGCTCAGTAGCATCTTTATAACCACTCACTGGAAATCCCACTCAAACTGGTGCTGAGTTCCCCTGGAAATCCTGCAGTGACTGCAATCCCAAGCATTCAGAATACCGTGAGATCTTTTTTTTTTTTTTTTTTTTTTTTCTAAAATGCTCTTTCCTCCCTTGGATTCAAATTTCCTGCTCTTTCCCACAAACAAGAGGATGAGGAATTTGGGAGGAGTGTGAACTGAAAGTTGAGAATCTCCTGCGATTGTATTACTCCAGTTGCTGGGATTCCTGGAATAGTCCAAATACAACATCTTCAAAAAATGAGCAAGAGCTGCTCGTCCTGTCTGTAAAGGTCACACATCCAGCAGTGGAAGAACTGCAGTGGTTTTCCCTTGGAATCTCAGTGTTGGGGGTTGGAAGGGACCTCGAGAGATCATTGAGTTAAAGCCCAAAGCAAAACCTCAGGGAAAATCTTTAAGGGGCTGAAGAATGAGGAGTTGAGGAGTGGTGTGGGGGAGAAAAGTAAGCCTGTTGTTTGTTGGTTTTGGGTTTTTTTTTTAAATTCAAGGTAGGGATGATGATGCCACATGGTTTGAGTGTGCTGGGCACTGACCACGGGGTCACCTCCAGAAAATCCTCAGGACCTTGCCCAGCATGGCCAGCGGCACACCTCGCTCTGCTCTGCTGCTCTCACCCCAAATACCTTAAAAAGAAATCCCCATTTTGTGTCCCCTGTCCCATCCAGCCAGGAGGGGGCTGCCCAGAGCCCCCCACCCCACAGTCACCCCCTTGCCCTCCCCTCCTTCCCCCCCTCCACAGCCAGAGNGGGTTGGTGGTGAAAAAAAAATGTTGAGGCCGGTGGCTGTAATCATCCTAGTTGCTGTCTATTTCCTCAGACTAATAGCAGAGCGATCAGAGTCGGGGAGTTCAACCAGAGGTTATCTTTCCCAGGTACCATCTCGCCCAACGAGAATTTGATTTTTTTCTATAGGACTTTACTCCATTAGATTAATGAAATTTCAATGAGAGCCTGGCGCCCCCCGAAGCTTTGTTAACAAAACAAATGGGGATTGGGGAGGTGTGACAGCTTGCGAGGAGAGTTACGAGAAGGTGAATACATCCTCGCAATCCACTCAGCCTGCAACACATTGATCTCTATTTAAAGCCCCAATCGGATTTTTGTTAATTATAAATGATTGATCGGCAGCTTTCCCCCCTCCCACTGCCACCCGCCCTTCTCCTCTTACATGTGCTTTTCCCCCTCCCCAAGCCCCCCAACACACTTGTAACTTCTTTGCATGCTGCATGTGGAGGGGTTTTTTTTTTGTTTCAAAGACAGCCCTGGCAGGCAAATTGCAGCAGGAGCCAGTGGCAGTGCTCTGTCTTTCCAGTTGCTGTCAGCAGTTTCATTGCAAACCCTGTGTTTTTCATGGTTTATCAGCTGAATGTTAAAATTAACTCTGTGCTGGGTGTATTTTACAGGGTTAACAACAGCAAACCCCC
>JAAWXA010000058.1:390138-431440 GCA_038090715.1 Florisuga fusca
CCCCCCAAAAAAAAAGAAAAAAAGAAAAAAAGAAAAAAAAAAAAGAAACAAACTAAGGTGCAGTAATTAAAGCAGGGAAAATACATTTGGCTTCTACTCAGTTCTGAGTTGAAATCTGCACCAGAGCTGGGAAATGGAACTGCCATCCTTAAATCACCATTTTAAACATGGGGTTTCATAGGGGTCACAGCAGCGTGTGATCCTACATGCAGCATGAGGATGGTCCCAAGCCCAGCTCGAGGTGAGGGTCCATCTTCTGCTGCTTTCATTCCCAAGGGAACTCTCCTCTGGCTCTGGTTTTATCCTGGGAAAGTTGTTCTGGATGTGAGCAAAGCCCAGCAGAGCAGCCCAAACTCTGAGTACTTCTCAAACGTATTTATCTGCCTGAAAAGTCCTTTGAAATGCTGCTGGGTCCCTGGTTTTCCTTGGGGCTGCCCAGTCTGATGCTCACAGTGCTGTGTGGCCCTACAGAGCTGCTCTGAAGCCTCCCTGGACCATGAGCACCTTCTGTAGCTCCACAAATCCAGCATCTCTCTTGGGGAGGTGGTTCTGTTTCCAGAGCACTACAAGCATAGGATGTGTTTCATCATCCTTGTTTATAATTTTTATTTTTGGGGTGGCTCTCTGAAGCTGGCTTGGTTTGATTGCTAGGATTGAGGAGGAGAATGGTGTGGGTCATGTTCTCTTTTCTCTGATGGTTTCTTCTAAGAATGGGGCTAGATGTGCCCGTGAGCCCTTGGAGGGTACCACTGAGCTCAGGACCTACTCTGTGTCCAAATCCTTGTGCTCCCAGCCCCTCTTAGGGTCATTTTGGTGAGTTGTGGGGTTTCTTTGACTCTTCTCAATTGCTTTTAGAAAAAGGAAAAAAAGACAAAAAGAGAGGAGGTGATACTTCTGTGAGAATACCCCAAATCCTCTTGTCTTTCCTCATACCCTCCCAAAACATTGTGATGATCAGCACGTGTGGAGTTTGACCAAACCACCCCAAACACCAAGTTGCACAATGCTGGGTTACAAATGATGGGCAAAGAATGAACAACTTGAATTAGTGCAGCAACATTTACAATAATAGTGATATGGATGGTGGGAGGTGTTATTAAAGATGTCCCCCATGAGATACTTAGTGGGGGAGAGTCTAAATTAAATGTGCTGGGTTTATTACTTAACACTCAGATAACAACTTGAAGCAAGTGTACTTAATTTTGCTCCCTCCCCCTGTTTCCTCTCAGCCCCGTGCAGACCCTGGTTGGGTTTCCAGCACCAGGGTCTTCTTCAGGAGGAGCAGGTATGGTTGAGCTTGGGGGTTGAGCTCCACCATCTCGAATTTCCATGGCTGGATGACGTGTTCCGGCTTTAAGGAAAGACACACAAAGCAGTTGACATTTATTTCTGTAATTAGGAACTAAATTTGCCTCTGATGATGATGATAAAAAGGGGTTTAATGTCTGCTCTCCTCTGGAAGGCAGCAGAGGAGCTTTTCAAAGGGCTCCAGAAGTCAGAGAGGGGGGAAAAAAGTGTATTTTCCAAAAAATGTTCTATAGCTGCCTTGGATGTTTCGATACCGAGCTCTGATCAGGTCCCGTGTGGGAACAGAGATGATTGTGCTGAAGTAGCAAATATCTTGGATTTCAAATCTGAAAAAGAGTTGATTTTAAAAGATATTGAATTCTTTTTGTGTTGTCTTTTTGAATAGCCTAACTAATGATTTTCATTAGCGGGGCTGTAATTTATGCGGTCCCAGTGGGCTCTACCAAGGTTAAATAATTTAAAGAAATAAACCCCTTATCTGATGTAATATAGCTAATGAAGTATATTAGAGACTTTGCACCAGTGCTGTGTGAAATAGATCTCCCAAGCAAAACAGCAGCCTTGTGTGAGGACACAAATCTCCACATAAATATCCAAATGCAGCAAGATGCTGCAAATTTTCTAAAGAAACGCCATAAAATGAGATTAACGCCGGGATGCAGCCCCTGGTCTCCTGAATTACAAAAGGATATCATGGGATTGCAAGCGACATCCACATAAATAAAAAATCAATTCTTAATGATGAGGCAGGCTTGTTTTAGTGCATTACCCAGGTTAAATGGGAGCACACAGAAACAGCAAGTCCTATAAGACTGGTGGAATCGTTGTATATTAATATGATTTAGAGAGCTGCATACCTCGATGGAATAATTGTTATTATATCTATAGAGCCAGATGGCACTTGGTGTAAACAGCCATCGAGCACCTCCGACACCAGAGCTGTCAGTGGATCTTTCAGGTGTTCTCTCTGCACCCCCTTCCTTCATCTCATCGCTGCAATCTGCATTTCTGTTTGCAGAAAAAGGCTTCAAGTCTGCTAAACTGGTGCATTTTTCAGACATAGCCTCAACTTAGCCCCCCTCTCTCTTTTTTAAATTTTTTTTTTAAATTGAAACAATTTTTTTAATTTTTGAAAAAAATATCTCTGCTGCAAACGCTTCCTAGAAAAACTTAGCATGAATTTTGCCTCTGCTGGGTAGCACAGTGAATAAAGACAGAGAATAGACTGCTGCCTGGTTTTGTTTTACACATTTACGATGACAGATGTTTTAAAAGTCCTTTTCAGATGAAGAGCTTCGGACTTTTTTTTCCTTCCTTCCTTCCTTTACAAAAACACAAGAGGCAAACATTCAAAAACTTTGAATAGCTTAAAAATGAACACTGAGAAATCAAGACTCCAAACTGCTGGTGAAGTCAGGAGCACTGACTTCCAGCCAGCCAGGATAGTTTTTGCATCGTGTGGCTTTTGTATTATTATATTTTAGCATTGCAGTTTGCTTTTTTTTCCCTGAGATTTTAAAACATGCTCTGATTTACATGTGGGGAACGTGACTGAGTTATTTTATTCCTAAATAAAATAACTTCACCTTCTCTCACTCGCTTTCTGGCTTTTTCTGTTCCCCAAAAGATTTTCTTCTGCTGTCTAAAAACACCAAGCTCACCTCTCCTGCTCCTTTCTACTTTGGGTGGGTGAAATAATATCCACCCCTTATTCTCTGAGTATTTCATACCTTTCATAAGCTACTAGAGGCACAATGAATTTAAATTCAGCTTCTGAGTTGTTCTGCTCCGAGTTGATCTGAAGTCTCTGCTCTCCCTTGTCCAGCTGAAATACTTTTATTTATTGCAAGTGTCCTCGGGACACCTGTGGCAGGGAACGGGCTTTCCCACGTGGAGAGGCCATATGTGCTCCATGCAAGGTGGATAAGAAAGTGGATAAAAATATATTTTTTTTTTATAGAGGGTGGGCTGGGAGGAAGGAGCCACCTCCCTGAGAGTTTTATCTCCGGATCAGTCGGATCTGCAGTGTGAGGCAGCGAACTGGTGCTGCCCAGAGCCTCCCCGGCTCAAAGGGTTTATTCCAGCTCTGCTCTTTGTTCGGTTCCCTTTTTGCCTGGATTTTGTAGATATTCTGTGAATTAGCCAGGGAGTTTGGAGCGAGAATGGCAGGAAGGGAAGGGGAGCTGGAGACTGATGGTTGGTGTCGATACGGCGGCGTTGGGAAAGCGCCGGCGCGGTTGTGACCCTGGTCAGCGGTGCTGGGCTATTGTTCCCGTGATGGAAGGGACTGTCAGCAGTGAAATATGGGCAGCGTGGCTGGCTTTCCTGTTTGAGGGAAACAGGAAAAAAAACAACCCACAGCCCAGAAGAGAAGTGAACACCCCTCTCCCCTCAATTTTATTTTTTTTTTTAATACTATTTACATCTTTGCTTACTTGGAGATCATCTTTTCCCCACATGTCTGAGAAGTTTTTTAGTGAATCCCATCCTTCAGCTGAAGGGGAGGAAAAAAAAACCCCCAGTTGCTCAGGAAGGGACGTCCTTGTTCTTTCTCCTTTCTTTAGAGAAGGGAAGGGTTCTTAGGGCTCTCTTAAAGTTGTTTGTGCCTGCTCTGCAATGAGCTCTTGGCTTAAAACTAATTCATTCCCTCCTCGCAGTATTTCTCTTCATTAGATGAGCAGATCCTCAGCTGCTGTAAATTGTCATAACTTCATTAGGGGGTTTGGGCAATTTGCACCAGCTGAAAATCTGCCTCGGAGAGTTTTGCCCGGAGGGAGAAGGCACAATTCCATGCATGGCATTTTGACCCTGGCATTACAGATGTCCTGGATGCCTGTGATCTGTTACCCTGTGTGCCTCCTGTAGTACTGAACTTCAGCAGGAGGACTCGATGAAAAGCTTTTGGTCTTCATTTTGAGTTGCCAAGTGTTTTCCCCTTTTGTTTCATTATCACTAGAGGACATTTTGCCTCTTACCCTTGTGTTTGAGGAGGGTTATGTTGTAGCAAAGTGATTTTTAAGGTGATAGAAGAAGGCAGCAGGGTCGTGATTCCCACCACCTGGGAGGGAGGAAACTGAGGCATGGAGCAGCCAGCCCAAGGACCTACAGCCGAGGCAAACTGCTCCCTGATTTAGTCGCTCTTGAAGTTGGAGTGTTTTATCTTTGATTATTTGGGCTGGTTTTGTGAAGTACTTTGCTAAGGTGTTGCTGCTCCAGCACACAGCCCTGCCCTCCTCCCTCTGGTCCTCACCGATGTGGCTGCTCCTCGGAACAGCAGCTCCAAGTGCTGTGGCCTCAATGGCAGCAAAATATTTAAGCATATGCTTAAACCAGCCTTTACTTAACAAATTAAGTCAGCGAGGCTTAACCATGTGTGTAAGTACTTTTTGAATGGGGATTGTCTTCTTCCAAGAGTCGGAGCCTCCATTTATGAAGGGCAGGTCTGCAGGCTCCCGCGCTGCTGTAACGATGCACTGAGACAGGCGGGCGGTTCACGTGGAGCCACGGGTACCAGGATACTTCCAGAGGAAGTAAACAAGTTGTACCAACATAAACCAGATACGTTCTGGTCTAACTACACTCACTTTAGAAGTATGTGCAAATACAATTATTGTAATCCAGTGGAGATAAATCACAGCGGGGGTTACAGCGTGCAAAAATCCCTTTCTGGACCAAAGTTTTTTTCCTGGATGGGATTCACTGATAGATGAGATGCGTGTGAAATCCCGTGTCTGGTAGAAATACTGCAAAGAAGCTGCTGCTCTCTCCTTACTGAAGGGAAAACTGAGCAGCTCCACCAGCAGCCCTGCGGTCACGTTTGGGCTCGACGGAGGAAAATGTAGTTAAAGAAGCAAGGGTTCTTTTTTTAAAGCTTCCAAAGGCAAGATAGAGCAATCACTTAAACAGCTCTCTTTCTCTCTCTCTCTCTTTTTTTTGTTTCTCTAAACCCATCAGTCCAAAATCCTGAAATAGTTTTCTTTGGCTTTAAGTCTCTCCACAGCATTTGTACGATTCAACCACTCCAACTGCTTGGCTCCTTCCACCCACCTCCCCCCTTTTCACTCTGATTGTGCCTCTCCGTGCGCTCAAGGGGAGGAAACTACTGTTAATTTCAATGAAATTAACTGACATTGTTGTTTTGCTGCTCAGTAATAATTTTTACGGGGCGCCCCAGGGGCACCTCTGTTCCCTGCTATAAGATGTCACAATCTCTGGGATACAGTATTGCTGTTCAGCTTGACTTCTCATTTCTGTTGCCTGGAGCTGTACTGCTCTCAGGAAACCGTATCGTATAAATCGAGGCATCTCTGGGCATTGTATACACATATATAATTTATCTATTTTTTTTTTTTTTTAATATTTTATGTGTACTTTTAAAAGCTGCGTGTTTCTATTGTGTTTTTCTCACCTCCAATTATTTTTGGAGGTGCCCGAGGGCCAAATTTACTCTGGTTTTCCACTGCAGCCAGCCTGAAGTGAGCAGGGTTGCACCAGTACCACCCAGCAGAGAATTTGCCCCAGAACAGCAGTTTAACTACCTAATAGTGTGGGTTATTTTCCAGAGGAACTTGGCAGCATCACACGACAGCATTTAGAGAGGGAGGAGAGAAGAATGCTTTGGTGGCTGTGGCAGTGGACAGGACCTGTAAGAGGATCTGAGTGCAGTGTCTGGCTTAGCAACGGGTTCTGTGTGTGCAAATTATCTTTATGTCTCTGTCCCCACCTGCAAAATGAGGTTCATTATCTTCTGTTTAAAATATAATCTCCTCTGAATATAGACAGCCTTTTCCAGCCTGTACATAAACCACCCTGCGTGATAGGGCCCTGATCTCTGCAGGGACCTCTACTTCCATACTGATATTATTTATATATGGGAGTTTTTATAAGACATTTGAAGGACTCCAGAGATTAACCATCCTTTTGTGCAATACCCGATATTGCATTTTCTGTCATGCAGCACCTTGACAGTCCCTTAGTTCTTGGCTGTGTCAGCAGCAAGGCAAACCCACCAAGGTCTGTGCTTTGGCTCCAAAGGGGACAATCTTAGAAGGGGAAATGGAATAAATTCTCCAAGACCGTCTTAGCCACGAGGGAAAGGCTGCATTGCACAGCCCTGAGCTAGTGGCACTTTCAGGCACCCAGCTGCAGAGCCAGGGTGTTGGAATCCAGTTCCTCAGATCCCTTCATCTTGGTGGGTGCAGTCACCCTGGTGTGGGTGCCCTTAAACCAGTGTAAAACACCAACCTGCATGAGTGCCCTTCAACGATGTCCTTTTGTGTGCAAAAGATACAGAGAAGCAGCAGCTACATGGAGGGGGGGAGATTTGGTTGGTTTTAAACCGGTTTGGTATCAGATGGCAGAGTTTCCATGTGAGGTTAACCATCCCTGTTAACTACATCTGATACTGTGTCCCTGGAGGCTGCAGAGCCTCCTGTAGTGCTCCCAGTTAATAATTTGTATTTGGAAAGCTCATTGGTATTTGTGTGGCACTCTGTTGTGCCTCTCAGAAATCTTTTAGGAAAAAAAATATGATAAGGTAGATGAATCTTCAGCAATGTTTCTGAAAGGGCAGTCGTTGGAGGGGAAGATAATTCCTGTGTTTTACTGTGGTTCCTGGGACTCTGTAGGTGACTGATGTCCAGGGCTGTGGAGCTGAGGCTTGCTCAGCTCAGTCTATAAAAGGTCATGCAGCTCACTCTGTATAAACATATTGCAAATATTTAGTTAAAGTGGGAATGCTTGTGAAGAGGCAACTGGAAGTTTTTCATTTCTCTCAACCCACAGTGTGTGTGTGTGTGTGTGTGTGTGTGTCTGGGCTCTGCATATGAAGCTGTAAAAATCTGACAGGCTTGTCTTCTTGTAGGGAAATAGTTGATGTAACAGCCAGGAGTCAGTCACCTATCCCAGCCAGGCTCAGAATTTGCTAATTCAGGAGCCAGACAGATGTCTCTGGTCCAGGGAGATGTGTTTATCAAGCACATGTTTTAGCTTCATGTGCTTATCCTGCAAAAGATGCTGAAATACTTTCCCCCCCTCCTTTTCCAGTTAGAAATAAGTTACAGACTGCAGCTTTGGTGATAACCCAGGTTCTTAAAATGAGGGAAAAAAGTCATAATTCCCCAGGCTGATGCAGTCCCAGCAGAGGAAAGGTGCCTCTGGGTGCTTTAGAAGCCTCAGGATTGAAGCTGTGAGTGGCCCTGTCCTTGCAGGAGGGCTGGAGCAGTGGGACCAGGGGCAGCTCTTTCCTTACACAGGGGCCTGATCCTGCTTTTTTCATGAGACTGTGTAAGTTCCACACAATTAAGGAGATTTAATTGATAGGTCGTCAGAGTCACGGGCAAATCAACCAGACCTGGGTGCCTCTTCCCCATCAACCCCTCCATGGGACAGCTGGGGTGGCAGCTCTCCCACCTCTCCCCACTACACCACAGTGACAGGGACCTCCCCAGCCCCTCTTTTCTCTTTTCCCACCTTTCCCTTCACACCAGCCATACCCCGTGTGGTGGGGATCAGGGACCCTTTGGAGGTTCAGTGATGGGAACTCGGTGGCAGAGCAGAAGGTTGAGCCCAGTGCCCCCAGTTCCAGTCTGGTGCTGTCCCCAGCAGACCATGCTTCCTACCCACCCAGTTCCAGCTGCTCAGGAGAGGTCAGGCTGAATTCCAGCTCCTGATGAATCACTTTCTGCCCAGCAACACAAAACTCACACTTGGGCAGAGCACGGGTGATTGGTTTTGCAGAAACTTTCTGGAGCTGGAGCAGTCTCAAAGCAAAGCAGTAAATATCTCCTGGGTAATGGTTAAAGATGCCCGCCTGGCACTGTTAAATATTAACCCAACCCCATTGCTTTCTCGGGGTGCTTTACACCCCCTGCAAGGGCTGCCAGCCACAGGTGTGCTGTGGAGGAGGCACTGGGCTGTGGTGACATTCCTGTCCCCATCAGGGGGTGACTCCATGGCCTGGGCTCTCCTTGCCCTGCAGGTGTTTACACCTGGGGCAGTCAAGCCAGCAGAAATGTTGACCACAGCTTTTGCTTCCTGCCAGAAATTTGCTTTTTCTTTTTTTGCTTTTATCTGGGTTCCCTGAGGGGTTGGGAGGGGTTGGGGTTGAAGTTCGGGACCTGCCTGGGTGCTCCCGCTTCACCTTTGTCCAGTGATTTTTTTTAATCCTTTGTCCAGTTTCAACCAAATTTAACAGAAGTTGTTTTAAAGGATTTAATGTAGTGATTTTGATAAAAGGAGAGGGAATGAGCAAGAGCCTGGGCTTTTTTTTTTTTTAAACTCCATGACTTTTTAATCAAAATAAAACTTTTCAAACACAAAAATCTGCCCCTTCCCATTGCAGTCCAACTGGCTGCTTCTTAAAAAAAAAAAGGATCTTTCTGGCAAATAATTCCTTGCGTGGATTAATCTTTGTATTAAGAGCAGGAGAGGCAAATGGCCAGATGTTTCATTTCCAAACAGGTCACAGTGCAAGAGCAGTAAAGTTCTTCATGTGAAATGTCCAGTGTCCTGCAGTCTGTGGCCCCACTGCATCGATCCAATTCGGAGCCATTCCTGGCTGCTGGATCAATGAGGAGCAAAGGAAGAAGTCACTTAGTGCCCATGACACAGGCTGTGTCGTTAGGACCTATGGTGTCAGGGAGCCTGGTTTTATTAACTCTGTAATTACCTGTTCAGCCCAATCAGCCGGTTTTATTGCACATTTTCTCCTACCTGGGTGGGGACCTTTGCCTCCCTGTTAGAGCCCTGAGCATCCCCTCATTTTTCTCTGCTTCCTCTCAGCTCCTGGGTGTTATTCACTGGTGCTCAGGCTGGGGTGGGATGAGTTGAGTGTTTGCCTCCTTGCTGAGCTCCCCACCATGGCCCTCGCTTGTGGGTGTCTGAGTGAGCCTGGGGTGCAGCCCAGCATGGTGGGTGCCATGGACTGAGCAAATCTGGGTGATGGGAGAAGAGAAATTTCTGCTTACAGGGTCTTCTCCATGCTCTTCACCTGGAGAAACCAAAGAGTAGGTTGGGAACATCTTCCATAGGATGATGTTGGCACTTTTTGGTGTCACTTTGCCTTCCAAGTCTGGCTGTAATTATTTCCTTATTTCCACATTCCTCTGAAGAGCATTTCTGCCAGTCCTGAGGATGAGGAGCTGGGAAAAATCCCAAGGCAATGGGGCTGCCCTGCCCAGCAGGGAGGTCTCTCCCTTGATTTTTTTTTTGACAGGTTCTTGGGAAATCGAGGCAGAGGCTGGCTGGGGGGTGTGGGGAGGAGGGTCCCTCATGTGCTGGGGGATGTTGATGGCTGCAAAGTGCTCAGGAGGCTCTGGCAGAGCTCTGGGAAGTAATGGAGAGCAGGGAATGCATGGGAGAGTCATGGTGCTGGTTAGCTCAGTAATCCATGATATTAACTCTCCCACTGGAGCCCTTCCTTGGGGCTTGGGGGGACAGGAGGAGGGGGGGGTTGTCCACTGGTGTAGCCTTGGAAACTACAGTTCTGGGGGAGGGCAGGTTGTTGAGTAAAAGGGTCTGTTTAAGAAATCCATCCAGGGGAATTCAGTAGCTTATTATCAAGTATAGCATCTAGAAAATCAGATATTTTTATCGCTAATCTGTGCTTTGGGCATTTGAGAGGACAGAGGAGCTGCAGGCCTGCTGTCATTTATGGATGAGCTAATTCTTGCTGTGCTGAAATTAGATGTTAAAGTAGTCCCGGCTTATACCCAGCATGCATGCAGAATTCCTGTTACAGAGCCAGCTGTGCAGATAGAAAATCTGGGAGCCCAGAATTAAATTTCTCGTTCAGACCCAAGAGATTGGACCAGGATCCTGTAAACAGCCTTCTCCATGAAGGGCATCCTGCATGTCCGTGCCAGCATGAAGTGTTTGATCTTTCCCTGGGTGCTTTGGCCTGGCAAAAAAAAAATGCAAACAAAGAAAAAGAAACAGATCTGATGAGGCTGAGAAAACCTTGTTAGGGAGCTGGGGATTCAGTCCAGTGTCTGCGCCAAGAGCTCCGTGGTCTGGTGCTGGAGGAGGAGGGTAGAGACACCAGGAAAATGCTTCAGGAGGTGGTGGACTGGAGGTCCTGGTCACTGTGGGAGTGCAGAAGGTTGGATGTGCCCCTCTGCCCCTCAATCTCCTCTTCTGACAGTGTAAATAAATACCCTTTCTCCTGTGCTGCCCATCCCCTCTCCTGGTAGCTCTTCCTTTGAAGATGGGAGGTTGCACCCTGCTTGTGCAAATACTCCAGACTGCTTGAGTCAGGAGTCCCCGTGACATTAGGTGGAAGTATTTATAGAATCAGAGAATAGTTTGGGTTGGAAGGGACCTTTAAAGGTCACATAATCCAACGCCCCTGCAGTGAGCAGGGACATCTTCAATCAGATCAGGTTGCCCAGAGCCCCGTCCGAGCTGACCTTGAATATTCCCAGGGATGGGGCAGCCACCACCTCTCTGGGCAATCTGGGCCAGTGGTTCACCATGAAAAACAGATCCCTTTTGTCTGGTTTTGACCCCAGCTTTGTCACTGGTGTCACTGACTGCACAAGGGCAAAGTTGTCCCTGGGAGAGATGGGGAAGAAAGACATCTCCACCTCCACAGCTGGGGAGGTGGCTTCTCATCTGTGTCACCAAGTCTGCTGATTGGAGCTCATTGCTCCTAAAGCCCCAAAAAGTCACTCAGGGACTCCCCTTGCTGACTGTGACCCAACTGATGTGCCAGAAAGGTCTCTGGACCTGGTCCTGTGCTCCCCCCTGAGCGAGGGGGAGGCAGTGGGCAGGGCTGGAGAACAACCCCTGGCTGCCCACCCTCGAGTGTTTACTCTGTGCATGTTTTAGTGCTGCTGAGGTCATTGCCACTGACCCGGGGACTGGGCTGTCCAGCACTAGTGTCAAGAGACTGACATCCATAAAAAATTAACAAACTCCCATTTACCTACAGACAATTCCTTGTCTCACACATGGGATGGGGAGGAGAAGACAAGAGCAAGGGAGGCAAAATTCCAGAAGGATGTCCAGGGCCAAAAGCAGGGTGTGTGCTCCCTAAGAAAGATGAAAATTTTCAAAGGCTGTTTAAAGAGCTCTTGTCTTAATGATGGAATAACTTTTTAATTTTTTTTTTTCTTAATTGAACATGTCTGGGGTGATGAAGCCCCAAGCCCTGGGGTGTTGTGGGTTGGCTCTGTCCTGCCTGATTTGCAGGATCTGGCCCTGATGCTGTTTTCCCTGGGATTTGGGTCCTGCCTCCAAGTGTTTAGCCCTGGTAGGAAGCCCCACCTCGGGGACACCCGTGTCCTTAGTCTGGCTGTGCCCTTTGGGGTGTCTCACCCCCTCTCTTTGCCTTGCCCAGCACTGCTGCAGATCACTGCCAGTTTGTCTGCAGGTTCTCCTTTAGGATCTGTAACCCCACAGCCTCATCCAAGCACCAAGGGACCCTTTTTTCCAGCCCGTAGAACCCCCATAACAGCCAACCTCCCCCTGAAGCCCCTCAGGCTGGGACCCCAGCCCCTGCCAGGCTCAGCAGCATCTTCCATGGGAGCAAGGAGAAGCCTTTAATTTCTCACCTCCTGCTACGGTCTGTGGTGACCATTACCCTGTGCTGAGCTCCCACGCTGTGTGTTCCCAGCCCTCCCTCCCCTTCCCTCCTTCTTCTGGTTTTAATGGGTCTCCTCCTGGAGGCTGGAGGCTGGGAGGGGGGTGGTGGTGGTGGTGGGGAAGGTTTCAGCAGGGTTGGGTTTGTCGAGTGCTCTCAATGGTCTGTAACGTGCAAGCAAATCTCAGCTATAATGTAAAGCGTAATAAGCAGTTTGCAGGCTATGAATCTGCAATTAAAACAGTTATAGTTAATTTAAATAGTAGAAAATGAGGTTGATTTAATGCTTATTGATTTGGTAATGGGCACTGGCTGCATGTGACCAGTGGGCCCTGGGTCACAGCAGCTCTCGTAAAACCCCCGCGTGCTTCGTTGTGGGTTATTTCCCCCCCCTCGACCTCTCCTGCCCCTTCACACCCTCCTGTCCCCCCCCAAAAAATGAAATGCACCCTTTCCTGAGATACTGGGACCCTAATGGCACTTAAAGAGCCATATGAGGGTTCCCCAACCCCCCAGGGCTTCACATCCATTCCCCCCAGGAAGACCCAGGGTTGTTCCTGGTGGAAGGTCCAGCTCGGTGGTGGCCGGAGCTGGTGGATTGCCTAACCCGACAGCACTGCTAAAAACGACCATGTTCAACATCAAAGCAGTGTGTTTTTAATTAAAATTGATTTTGGACTAAGTCCCTAACTAGTGTTTCTAATGGCTGCCATTTTTTTCGCCCCCCTGATTGCCAAAACTTGAAGTTTAAAAATAAAGAGCGAGGAGGGAGCGATGGTGGGAGAGGGGGGGAAGGAGCGAGGTCGAGTTTTGCCGAGCAGCTGCCTTGGATTTCAAGTGTCAGAGCCTAATCAGGACAGAAAAACTCTGCTCTGGTAACTCAGCCACACTCACTGCCCTTCCTAAAGTTTTTACATCACTTAAGTGCCAGGTTTTCATCAAGAGGAAGAGATTTGTTTAACTGTGCGAGCTGGAGCATCAAACCCACAGATCTAATGTTAGGCTGTTAGTTGTCTTTTTAGTAATTAATTTTTGGCAGAGTCTTTATCAGGATTCTTTTAATTATCAGCCCTTGGTACAGCGTTAATCCTGTGAATAGACTGAAGTTAATTCTGGGGTTATTATGTGGTTTAGCCTGCGGGAACCAAAGCTCAGTTATAATTTGTTAATGAAAGTTGGGATTTCTCTGAGGTGCCCGTGGGTGTTGGATCCTCATTCCCAGGTAATTTGGAGTGGGATTCTACACCTTCATCATAAACTGCAATTCTAGGCCTGTTAAAATAAATAAATGGGAGGTTTTCTGCCCCTCTCAGGTGCACGAGGAGCGGTGCAAGGGCAGCTTTGTGGATGCTGGCGTTTGTTTGGAAATGTTACTCATCTAAATGGAGCAGAAAACCAGGAATTTCACGAGTGTGGCCAGACGTATCTGAATGCCAATCCTTGTTCTTGGGCTATCCAGGGTTTCCTGGGGAGGCAAGAGGGGAAATCCCCAAACTCTAGGACAGGGTGGCAAAGAGCTGCTGAGGCAAACACAACTTCTTTTGGACATTTTCCTCCTTTATTTTAAGCCAGTTTTAAATTCCTGGCCAGTCACTGGGTGCCAGTGTTTTCTGCCCATCAACTCGGGGTTGTGGATTCCTCTGCAGTTCACTGGGGCTGTGAATATTTGGCTGATTTCTAGGATGTGTATAAACCCAAGCAGAGGTTGATGCTGAAAATCTGCATGCTCCAGAGTCTGAGCATCCCTCTGGTCGTGCTCCGGAAATCTTCAGCCACTAATTCACTATTAAGAAGATTCCCCAAAGCACCAAGTCACGCTCTTGTTTTCATCAAAGTGAAAATGCACTTTTCCAGTCCTCACCCAGCTGATTGTTTGCCTGAAATCCCTCCTGGCTGTAGTTTACCCATAATGGTTGCCATTGGGCAACTCTGTTCTTAGCTTGTCCCCAGCAGCATCTTATTGTCCCCACAGCAGCGTCAGCTCTGCCAGCTGCTCAGCAGGGACTTGGGATGAGACAAAATGTATAAACCCTCCTGGGAGGAGGAGGGGAATAAAGGGACAGATTATTTTCTTAACCATTACAGAGGAAATTCAGAGTAATTTAGTTCAAGTTGTGGGTGGATTTGTGCGGGTTCAAGTCAGTCTAAACTTGCCCCTAGCTCAGCTCCTTCTGCTTGAACCAAATCCTGCACAGAAAGAGTTAATGTTTGAGCTTGTACAGAGGGAGAAAAGGGGGAAATCTGCCATACTGCAAACTTGGATAAAGCAGAAAAGATACAGATGGGTCGGTCTTGCAGGAGGCATTCTGGAGACAGGCCAGCTGCATTTTCCACATGCCGTAGGAGTTAGTCTTCGGACAGATGGGACTCTGGGGTCACCCAAGAAAACTCCAGTGAAAAGGTTACCTTGTAGGAGCATTAGACACACTCCTAGCTGGAGCACAGGGGTCAGGCACACTCTACTGTACAGCCACCGTGCTAGAGAAAACAAACAGCCAGCAGCCTGCAAAATGTCAGGGACTGTGGGAAGCAACTTTAAAAAAATAATTAAAGGCCCCTGGAAGGTTTTCTTGGATGCAGAGCAGGCTGGAGGCATCCGAAGTTGCTCCCTGCCTCCTGGTAAGAGGAGCTGCTCGGGTTCCTGGTTGCCCATCATGAAGCAAGCCATGATGGGGAAGGTTGTGGGGGGAAAGGGGTCTCAGTTTCCCCTTTGCAATTCCATTTCTCTTCCTAGCACAGGGAAAACAAGCTGAGTGCTTGTGTTTGGGATGCAACCTCCTCTCTGAGCTTGGATCTCCAGGAACAGCAAAGTCCAGAGGCTTCAGCTGCCCCGTTTGGGCTGTGTTGGGGTTTGGGAAAGTGGCATTTGGGGTTCAGGCTTGGGCACCCAAGTGCCAGCTTTTGGGAAGCCAAACAGATGTTTCCTCATTTAGCTCAGCATAGCTTGTCTGTCATCCCAGGAGGGAAATGAAAACAGGCTCGGGACAGGCAAGGCTCTGTCTGCTGCAGCCACTGAAAAGGGAGATGAAAAGCTTTGTTTATTTTTAATTTTTTTTCTTCCCCTGTGTTGTGAGCTTGGGATCTGTGTTTATTTACTCCTTTTATTTTTAGAAGGAATGAATCATCTCTTTGGGGCAGGGGGCAGAAAATCCCTCTCAGCACTGCCCCTTCCACCTTGAAGCACACTTTGTTGTTTTGTACTCATTTTGCAGCAGAATTCAGCCTCTCTTGAACATACTGGTGCAGGCAGAGTAGATGTCTGTAATACCAGTGTATTTGCAGCAATTTGTGGGTTTTATTCTCTTCCATTTGGTAGTCTTGGAGCACTTGGTAGGTGTTCTTTGTGGTAAACCTGATGGAGGAGAATTAATGATTATCCTCATTTTTCAGTTGGGAAAACTGAGGCAGCTGTGAGCAGAGCTTTGCTCTCAGTCTTGCAGCAAGGTGCCAGAAAAATTGAGATATTGCTAAAATTCTGGTTCTGTTTAGGCAAACCACCTCCAGGTATCTACAGACCCTTGTTTGCACCTGAATCTCCCAGCCCAAATCTCATTCAAGTCAGTAAAAAAAAAACAACCTCCCATCATCTGTAGGCTTTAGGCTCAGGCCTTGGTTATGAGGTTAAAAACCAGCAAGACTCTCGTTTCCCTAACCTTTGAGCTGCTTAATTTTGCTCTGGATTAATAGGTTGTTCTGGTCTATTAGCAGCAGGGCTCGTTCGCTCGTGCCTCATTTTGCTTGAAATAATAAGACCAAAAAATTACTCCTTGGCAGAAGAGAGGGGGAGCAAATACAAGGAACTGAGATTTAACATCCTCTAGTAAAGGAGCCCGGAGCAGCACGGCCCTTCCCAAACGACACCGGGAGGGAAGTTTAACATTTATTTGTGTTAGGAAAAAACCCCAAAACCAACCCAAAACACAAACCCAAAAAGCCCAGCATCGGGGAAAGACAAAGAGAGGAGAGATTTGCCTCTTCCCTTTTGTTGCGGGGTCGGGAATGCAGAGCTCCAGACCCTCCTTTCCCGGGGCTGCTCTCAGGGCTTTCTCAGGCTTGGGGAAAATGCTTGGGGTTTCGGGGGCTCTTTGTGAAAGGCGATGCCTTCCCCCAATGAATTCCCCCTCGCCTTAGGGCCCATAACCCAGCGGGCAGGGTCATGGCTGGTTTAGATGGTTCTCCCTCTCTCTGCGAACCAGCGGAGTGATGTCGGCATTTCGGGGGAAAGAATGTGTGTTAAAAGGACTAATGGTCCAACTGTCCATCAGGCTGGGCAGCCTTCGAGGTCATCTGGCGGTCAAAACCAAATCATTCCAGCCTGTTCCCCATGCCGAGGGTTTGGCTGCGTGGAGTTCACTGCCTGGTGTCCCTTTGGTACCCAGCCAGAGCGAGCAGGCTTGCTTTTAATTAGGATTTTTTCGGCTGACATGGGGAGAGCAATGTTTGCTCCTTAGCAACTGTGTTTGCAGAGAGTCTGACTGCTGAGGACCCGGGGTCTGAAGCACACGCAGTGTTCAACTTGGCTTTAGAAAGCAAAAAAAAAAAATAATCTCCCCTGACCCGGTGCTGATGGATGGGCAGTGGGATGGGTTCCCACCTCAGGGAGGGTTGGGGAGGTTTGCAGTGATGTGTGTGGAGGGGATGTTTGCTGCAAAGAAAGTGTTTCTTTAGGATGAGAGGATGGGCTCTGCTCTGCCTAAACACGAGCAAAAATGTTCTTGTCAGCGGCAGGGGAAGAAATCTGATCCCACATTCAGGGAAGGAGCTGGGTTTGGGGGTTGCTGGGTTTGTCATGGGGATGGAAAAGAAAAAATTTGCCTCTTTTTTCCTGGGTGGTGCTGGCGTGGGGTTCTCTGCGTGGCCTTCGTTGCCCTCTGCTGACAGCAGCCAAGGGGCTGTGGAGGGATGCAGGTGGTGGAGCTGCAGGCGAGGCCCCATCCAGGATGCTTGGCTCATCCTGGGGGGTGGAGGGGCTTGAAATCATCCCAGTGTCTGCGTCCAAATGTTGCAAATGGCAACAGTCTCTTCTGCCATCCAAACTCCTGCAGCCAGACTGTTTTAGTCCATTTAAAATCCTGGCTCTGGTTAAAAATGTTTATATTTTGAAATCATCCCTAATGAAGTCCAGTTTAAATTAACAGAACTGCAGAGAGGGACATCTCATCTTCTCCTGACTCCAATTTCAAGTTCTTAGGCTAAATTATTTTCCCCTGGACAGGGAAGAGAGTCAGACCTGAGGGGCTCATTATGCTTCTTTCACTACTTCATCAAAATGAGACAAAGCCCATGGCTGGCCAGACCCTGCTGCTGCCTCCCACCACAGGCCTGCCTGGACAGTCCCAGCTCTTCAAACTGGATGCTGGAAAGGACCATTCCCACCAGTCTGGGCATGGGATCGGGTCCAGAAGGAGTTAGCTGGAGGAACTGGAAGATGCCCAAAACAAAAGCCAAAGATAATGGTCAAGTTCTGACAGTGTCTCATCCAAGCACCTGGAAAGATTTTCTTCTTAGAGGTCAAACCCTCCCTTCCCTTCTCTGTTCTCTATCAGATCATTCCTTTTCTCTATTTATTCTTAAATATTTCCTTAAAAACTCCTCCTGCCTCTCCACCTTATCTTGATGGCATTGCTGCTTTATTCCTGACATTGTTTCCCTGATAAGACCCCATGGCAGAAGTTTGGAGCATTTTCCATCCTGTAGCCCAGGTCTTTTTCAGACTGTTAATTGTCCAGGGACAGCCAGTGGCATTGGGTAAACTGGGAGTTCATCACTGTGTGCAATTGATTGCTTAAAATTTATGCTTAATTACAAAATGGATTAGAATATAGCACGACCTCTTCTTGTAAAAGGCATTGCATTAGTTATGATTAAAATGGAATGACTGACTACACTGGAATGACAGAGTCCAGAGTTGTGACAGCGATGCTTGGTCTCCTCTAGAGCATTATGTGTGTTCCTCTGGTAGCTTGTGGACCTTGAAATTGTCCTTCCAAAGCACTTTGTAAATAGAAATTGTCCATAGAGTTCTGTGATGATTCCTGTCTCCCCGTTTTCCATGTCACATGCAGAATCCAAAGCCAAAAAGGTCCCCAGGTCTTCCCCAGGTTATGAAGAGTTTAAGCCTCAGACTTGCACCCATCAGGGTGGCCGTGGTTTCCTGTTCATCTCCTTGTGAAGTTGTAGCCAGAAGACATTCCCTGCTGCCTTTTCCATTTCCTAAGTGAATGGCAGTGGTTGTGTCCCCCTCATATTTTTAATGTCAGCCCTGTCTCATCTCATGGTACAACCAGGGACTAAAAAGTGCAGCCTTAATCCCCAGGCTTGTTGTCCTCTGTGGAACTGGGAAGTGTTGGTTTCCAGCTTTCTTTTCCACTCTGGCTGCCAGGCCACTGCCTAGATGATGGTCAAGTTCCTCAGGTGGTCCCATGCCTTCAGGACCAGTTCAAATGTGCTGAGCTGGTTAAAAATGTGCTCTCCAGGTGCCTGGGAAACTTTATCAGTATTTAAAATCATGTTGGCTGTCAAGTGATCTAACCAGTGCTGCTCAAGGTTGTCCCTTTTCTTCAAGAATCTCCAGTGTTTTATTGGGACCACACTGATTTGGGAAGGGCACAGCAATATTGAGGAACTCAAAGGCACTTCACCAGGTGTTCACCAAAACATTGCTGAAAACATTTGTTTGGTCTCTACCATCAATGGCACAGGGCAAGATATGAAGCGTCTGGGTTCCATCCCCGTGAGCAGCATGCTGCAAGCAGATATGTTTTCTGGGGGCTTAGAATGAGATTAATAGTTAAGATTGCTGGTTTGGAATCTGCTGGTGAGTTTGAGATGAGAGTGGAAGATGTTTTGCCTTGGTGTGCTCATTGATTAAACTGGATGACAACGTCCAGCGTTCCTCTTCCTCTTCTCCTTTTTCCCAGGAGTAACTTGTTAACATTTCTGCTCAGTTTTGGTGTGCTCTGGCAGGATCTGCTAAATGTAAGGAAAAATTCCTGACTGAAGAGCCTCTTCTCTGGAAAACTGGCTTGCCTCTGAGGATTCACACAACTTTTCCTGGCCCCTTTTCTAAAAAGACAAGGATACTTGTTACATTTCTGCTCTGCTGCTTTAGTAGAATAACATACTTTGTTCTGGGGCTCCTGGGTTTCCTTCTTGTCCTCAGTCCCTCTCTGCTGCCCTATTACTTTTTCCATGGTGCAGTACAACAATTTTGGGATTGTTTGATTTGGGAAGAGACCCAGTGTGTTCTCCCACAAATACCTTATCTCCCCTCCTTGCTCATCAGTCTGCTTCTCGTTGTGCTTCCCCTGCTTGCTGCTCCTCTCTGCTCATCCCTGAGGTTCAGGCTCGGGAGCAGCCGTCAGAGCAATTGGTTCTTGGTCTCAACTGTGTAATTTTGAGCAAATGACTCTGCCTCGCTTTCTCTATCTGTGGAGGGGGATTAATGCCATTAAACCTTCTCATATAAAGAACCTCCAAACCTGGGCATAAAAGCCCCACAGAAGAGCAAGCAGTGTGCAGTCCCTGGGTTGCTGCTTTGGCGGCTCTAACAGATTTGCCACAGGGATCCATTTTTCTCCAAAACATCATCCTGTCATCCTTTGCCCATTTGGCAAATCCTGCAAGTTGTCCTGCTCCAGAGAAACACAACTGGCTTTGCTGAAACACATCGCCTCTTGCCACCCATTTCAGGATGGGAATACGTAATGAGCTCCCAGCCCGTCAATCTCCCCCTCCCCTTGTCAGTCCCGGGTTCCACTAATTAAAAAAATGAGCAAAGTTGCTTCCCAGATAATGGAGGTGGCTCTGTTATTCTTCCTTTAACACTTGTTCTTCTCATCACATGGCGGTTATTATACGTGTGGTATATCTTTCCCCTCTGTCAGTCCATTTACCTGTCTCTCCTCGTCTTGGGTGACAGATATATGTTGTCAAGTGTGTCCTCGTGCTCCCTCCAGTTTCCAGCCTGACGTCCACTCTGCTGCTATTCAATTAGGCTGAATCGGGAGGATAATTTACTGACCCCTCTCTCTCCTTAGCAGGTAAACTAGAAAATCATATACATGCATCTCCCGCACTCGCTGACCTTGGAAGGCAAATTTAAAAGGATTTATTGTTGGCAGCTGCAGGCAAATATTGAAAACGTTACATTTTGTCTGAAGGGGGATGCCATGATGTTTGTGCACCCGCGTTGTTTAATAACATTTCACTTAACTCGGGGTGATTAATTCAATTGATATTAATTACGTTGCGATATAGGAGCAGAGAATGTAATACTTTTTCATATGGGTTTCCACCGATGAATCATTTTGCATGTGGCGTTTGCTAATGGGGCCTTTTTAAAAACATTACCCAGGAGTTACAACGGGAGGGAATCTGCTCGCCCTGGCTCAGCAACCTGCTGGCAGGCACAGCCTCCACTTTTAATTTTTTAGGCAACGATTGTCCAAATCTTCAGATCCATCACTTTATTCGAATGGTCTAAAAACCCAGCAGATCTAATTTCCTTTCTTTGGCTCTCTTTATTAGGGTATTGGTTATATCTCGTGTCCCTGCAGACTGATATTTTATTAGCTGTTAACAATGATCTGATAGAGGGAAAGGAGTTAACGTTTCGAGCTGTTATTTATTTTTGTGTGTTTGTTCCTGGGCGAGGGTTATTCTCCCCCCCCTCTTCTCCCTGCTTTGGACATTTCCAGCTGAGAAGCTTCGTCGGGAAATGTCGCCACTGCCACCTGCTTGTGGAGTTGGGACTGACACGCACCCGCCGGGGCTCGCAGGGATGGGGCGTGCGGGGTGCAGGATGAGGGATGCAGGATGAGGGGTGTGGGACGCGGGATGCTGAACGGATGCAGGATGAGGGATGCGGGATGCTGTCTGGATGCTGGATGAGGGATGCGGGATGCAGGATGTGGGATGCGGGATGCAGGATGTGGGATGCAGGATGGAGGATCCTGGAGCACCCATGGGGCCAGGATAGATGCTCCCCAGAAACACCCGTTCTCACAGCTGGGGAGGAGAGGGGGGGAGTTGCTATTTTTTATTTTTAACAGACGTTTCAAAACTCCTCCAGGATGCAGATTTATAAATACCTTTCCAATTAGAACGTTAATTTTATTCCACGCTCCCCCAAGCCCACCTACCCTTCCTCTCCTACCACAGCAGACTATAATTTTTTATTATTAGTTAGATCCTCACATCGGGCCCCGGGTTGATCTATATGTCTGCATTCATACATCATTTTGCTCCCAGATAGCTCGTTTCTTGTCCATATTGACGTCAATGGGAATTTTGCCATTGACTTAAATGGGAGCAGGATCAAGCCCGGAATGATTCAGTGACGGGATGACAAAACAGTGAGGTGTGGGGAAGGAGAGACCGTAAACACAGCCCGGGAGATGACACGGTTACTTGGCAATGGCCCATGCACAGCGAGCTTGAACTTTCGTAAAATTTATGATACCATTGTATAAAATAAATGACTCATCATATAAAAGAAAATAGTCTCGAGGGATTCGCTTCTTGTGGGCATTGCAGCAAAAGGAGGTTTTAAGAATAATGATGAATGAACAGGTTTGGGGCTTAGAGAAAAAAATAAAAAAAAGGAAGAAGAAACGTGCAAATCCACATTTTTTGCTGGGCTGGAAATGGAAATCTTCCCCAGAAATGCCTCTCACTCCTGTTATTTATAATGCGATAGTTTCCCCAGTTAACAATTTAAATGAAGGGGCCGTTTCTTAAATGCTTTATTCATATTATACAGCGATTACCAGCTATAGCCATATTCCTTAATAACCTGTTATAAAGCATGTTATAAAATCCATTAGTGATGATGCTAGGGAAAGCTGTTAGAAAGCATAATGCACGGTAATCAGGGCTGTGCAAAAGTGACAAAAATGTTTGTCGTTTCATGCCGGGGTTTATATAAGAGCTAAATAATTTATTTTGTGATCAAGGCGTTTTGGGTGGATTTTTTTATTTCATGGAGTGTTTTCAAAATGTCCCTTTTTAACATGAAAAATAAACCCATTTCAGCTGCTTAAATATTCTGGGTTTGATTAAAATAAAGACTCTTTTTTCTTTTCTTTTTTTTTGTTCTCTCTCACCCGTAGATTGTTTGTGAATAAATACATAAATAAAAGGAACCTTTTCCCCCACTTTAAAATTTTTCATAAGGGATTTTTTTTTTTCGAGTAAGATCTTTCTGTGCAAAATTAAGTCATTTTTCACCAAGCTGGAACATACCTGTGCTCCAGGTCCTCGCTGTACTTGGAGGTATTAGCAATAGAGGGATTTAAATGATCTGCTTATATATTCAATACCTCCCTTAGCAGCATGGGAACCCTGTTTGGTTTTTTATTTAAATCCCTCAATAATGTGTCCCCAGCAGCATCTCTTGGTTTATGGGGAATTGGTGGAGTTGGTGGAGGTGATGGAATGAAGAAGCACCGAGCTAACGAAGTCCTCCTGCTCCAGATTTGTTATTTCTTAGGGATTCACAGTACCAGGAATTTGTTAGGAAAAAACACCAGATTTCCTCCCTGAAAAACGCAGGGGGGGATGGTGTGAAGCAAATACCCCCTCCCCATTTCACAGCCCATAGATGCAGATGAGGTTTTATTGTGTGTGCAAACGTGAGAGTCACTGGGAAGCAGCGCTGAAAATAAAACCCGTGGCAAAGGAGTGTTTGTGGGGTCAGAGCCAGAGTTTGGAGCTGGGACCAGGGAGTGCGGGAGCTCCAGGCATGCTCTGAGTCTTGTCACATCCTCAGCTCACCTGTTTGGTTTTGCATCTCTCTGGTACCGTCTGGACTCAGCTCTGCTGTCGCTGTTACACGAGGGTAAAGCTGAAGCAAAGCTGGAGAAGTGAACAGAAATACTCTGGATCTGCTCCTGGTTTTAAATGGGGGGGGGACAGTTTATAAAAAATGAAAAATTTTTGAGTGTTTGTATGGAATAGTGAGTGGAAGAAAACAGCCCTTGGGATGGGGCATGGGTGCTGCACAGGAGGTTTGGGAGCATTGGGTACCAGGCACTCTGGGGCTAATGATGTGCCTAAGATTGAGGGCAGCCCTAAGGTCCTTTTACATGAAAGCATTGAGGTGCTTTATTGTACTTGGAAATCCAATCCAGTATTTTAAGGAGCTTCTGGTGGAGACACAGACAGGTAAGGGCTTGCTTTGAAGTAACATCACGCAAAGAAAGCAGCAGTGGCTTTAATTATCTTCCCCTCATCCCAACGAACCTAAATCCTGTCTAGTTCTTCCTCCTGTCATCGAGTCCCTGGAATGAAAAGCTGTTCAGTCGTCCCTCCTTGCTCCCTTCAGTGGGATAAAACATCCTTCCTTAAAATAAACCTTGTCCTCCCTCCGGGGTGTTTGGGAGTGAAGGTGAGGGGAGTTTTGTGCTTTAACTTTTTGCCTTGCATGTGCCAAGCGAGAACTTTCCTTCCTCCAGCACTAAACCCCTGTGAACGTCTGTGAGCTCGAGGGAGAGCACTCTGCTTTGGTTACAGTAAAATGCTCAATCTTCAGGTTTTCCCGAGGCAACATATGGTTGGGGGGTGCTGGAAATGAAGCTGTTCATTCTGCTCCATTGCCTTACAGCTGTGCTTGGGCACCTTGTGGCCTCGGTCCCAAAAGGCTCCGCTCTGCCGGGCACTGGGAACAGGGCAGAATTAAATCTGATTTTTTTTTTTTTCCCAGTTTGAGATGGTGTTGCTTTTGGGAAAGGGGTAGATTTCCCCTCTGTTATCCAACCCTCCCCTCCCAGCTCTTCTCCCATGGCAGATGGGTCTCCTGTCCCCCATCCCAACACATCCTCCTCATTCTGGGAGCATTTGCACCTCCCGGAGACGTGGGGACGGTCTCAGTGCTTCTGCTTGTCTGCTGCCAGAGAAACAAAGAAACTGCAGCTAGCACAGTTATTTAAAAGGAGCTGTAATATGTTACTGTTATGGGTCATTGCGGGGTTTTTTTATACTGATATTACCATTATTATCCTCTCCAGACGTAAAAATTGATTGGTGAGATGAGCAGCCTGCGATACTCTCTGGTTCTGGCTGCGGGACTAAATCTCTCCATCCAGGTGGAGCAGAGGAGGGATGGAGACAGCCCAGCCTTGCTCCCTTCCCCTCCCTGCATGGGGATCCCCTCCACACGTGGAGTTGTTGCTCACATCCATACCTGGCAGCCTCGTGCAGGACCTAACACCGAGGTTACACGTGGGTGAAGCCCTTGAGAAAAAAGTTTGCTGGGAACTGGAGCTGGGAGTGAGCTGGCTTTGGTGGGTCAGGACAGTGGGAGCACATGAGGATGAGTCTGAAAGTGGATTTGGGGTGGGGGGGGGAAAGAGAAGTTGCCTGTGAGCAAAACTGGCCACAGATGGAGGTCTTGGAGTAAGGAATGAAGAGCAGCACGCGGCCATGCTCTGAGAGCTGGTTGGTTTTTTCATCACACAATTCCAGCATCTTTTTCAAGATGCCAGCAGTGTTATTTAGTCAAAAACACAACACAACAAAACAGGGAGACTAAAAAGAAGCTCAAAACAGGCACACAGAGCTGGTGAAAGAATGCAGACATCCTGGCTTGTAATGGTTTGGAGCAGAGCTGCTCCCAAAGCAGTGATAAAACCCCAGATCCCTGCCTGCAGCCCTCGCCCACTGCCTGCTCAACCCCAGTGGCATCGTACCATGTCTGGAACCAGGATCCTGGCCTCTTCTCCAATTACTTTGGTGGAGTTAAGCCAGTTTACACCAGCTGATGAGCTGCCCTCCTGTGTGTATAATTATTCATAGAATGAGATCCAGGAAAGTTTAGATTAAGGCCACAGGTACACAAATGGGTCAATGTGAGGCATCCCAGCCTGTCCTGCTTTTTCGTTTTTTTTTTTTTTTTTTTTTTTTAAATGCTGTTCTCCACATAATGCAACCCCTTGAAAGCAATTTAACCCCCGCGAGTGACAAATTTAAGCCCTTGAGGGATTAGGGCTGAATTTGTCACGTTTTTCCCTGCCCAGCCTGCTGGTTTCTCACGCTCAGCCGGCTGCCGGGTGCGCGACTGCCGCTCGCCTCCAGGTTTATGCCTTGAGCTTCACCTGGTTGTAACCAGAGCAATAAATCGGGCATGAGCTGGCCCCTGAGTGAGAAGGAGGAGGAAAGACCTCGTAGCAAGCAATAACACCGTCTGGATGGTGCTTTTCCTGGCTATCCCCTGGATATGGAGGAGGAAAGCAGAGCATCTCCACTGCCCCCCAGCCCAGGGATGCTCCTGCTCCTCCAGGGGGGATGCTGAGCAGTGGCAGAGCAGCTTGTGCCACCACTGGAGACCTTCTTGGTGTCACTGAAACCTCACTGGGCTTTTGTTTGCTTCTCTGCAACAGCCAAAATCTTTCCTTGTCTTCCTTGCACTGACCAGAACTCAGTACCAGGCTTAAAAATCAAAGGCAATTTCACCTATCCAGATCTGAGCTTGAATCTTCCAATTGCGGATCCCTCAGACCTCTAAAGGTGTTGAGGGCAATGAGTTCATTATTTTCAGGACTGGGTTTTAATTCTTTTTTTGAGCCTGTCAGATTAGTCGAGACCCAAACAGGAGGCGAATGTCACCCTGGAACATGCAAAACCTGCTCATTAGGTAATGAGGTTTGCGTTGATTTGAAAAATATCCCCCTGACAAAACCTTCCCACGTGCCCCTGCTTTACAAAAATAAATAAAATAAACGGGGAAAACCTCAGGGAAAAATTTCCTGACAGTCCCTGAGTGCTGCGGGGAGATGGCAGCTAGTTAGGAAATATTGCGGTGTCAGTCTGATTTCATTTATACAATTTATTTTATTGAGAAATATGGGCTAAAATACATTTCCCAAACAAATGTTATGACTTCCTATCCTCAGCGATTGCAGGGCCTGGATTTCTCATCAGTGGAGTGTGGAGATCCCGCTGCAAGTGGAAGGGGTTTGCTGGCAGCTGATGGGGAACGAGGGGAAAGGGATGTGAGAGCCTTAAAATAACAGCGGGTCGGTTCTTTAAGGCTTGTGTGCAGTGGCTGATCAGGGGATTATTATTAATATCACCACCAAGGGCCATCATGTCGAGTGCTGAGATGGAAAGTGCTGCCGCAGGGATGAATTTCCATTCCGAGGAATCGCGGTGTTTTTCCAGCCCAGGGTCTGTGGGGAGGACACGAGCCACCCCAGGACAAGGAGCCACGGGGGCTTCTGTGCTCCTGGGAGATGCCTCCAGGCTCTGGGCTCCTCATCTGCTTCTGCAGGAACCTGTGGGGCTTTCCAGGCTCTGGTAGCAGGCAGCCAAACCTTTTTGGGCTGGATTCTGCTGGGAATTGCTCATCACCTGAGATGAATTCTGTGGTCACCAGCCTTTGCTGCCTCTTCTCTAATCCTGGGAAGTACTCAGGTCCTTCAGGAGTTGGGAATTTCGGAAGGTCCCACTGGGAAGCGGTTGAGCTTTGCTCATTTTTAATAACTCAACAAAAATCTGGTCCAGGAAGCTGCTGGGGTAACTTTCTTCTTTTCCTTTTTTCCCCTTTCCTCCTAAAATCCTCTGGGCCTTTGTTTTGTTTTGCTCGGTGTCTCGTCCTATCAGAAATCATCAAATTACCACAGAACCATGGAATGCTCAGGGCTGGAAGGGATGTGAAATATTGTATTAAATCAGAAACTCAAAGAATTTTCATCCCGTTGCAGTTATCAAGGTCTTTGGAAAAAACCAACGGCCACATCCCCACACAGACACCTGCAATCTGAGAGGGGGGTACAAGAATCCCTAATATTTGTCCCTTAAGGCTTGTTTTGTATTTTAACCTTAAAAAAAAACCAACAACAACACAACATGTCATTGCCATGGTATTCCTGTTCACAGGTTCTGAAGGAAATACACAATTACATCCTTAAATCTGTGCAGGAATTTCAATGGGAATTTGTCAGTGCTTTAAATTTCTCAGGACTGTAAAAGTAGGTGGAGGAGGGGCTGCTGGAGATTGTTGGACAACAATCTTGTCCAAATTGTTATTTTACTGCCCCAAACACCCAGAAACTGGCAGGGGGTGGGGGGACACAGCCAGGGGCCAGCGGCACCACGGGGTGCTGGGCTAGATCAGGATGTGGCCCAAATAATTCTGAGCAGAGTTGGGGAGCAGTGTGGGTGTGAGGGTCTCAGGGGGGCTTGATCCAGGGTGGTGATTTACTCCGTGCAAAAATGAGCCATGGGAGGAGAAAACCCAGAGTAAATCATGGGCTGGAGCAGAACGGAGCCCCCGTTGTGTAAGTCAAACGTGAAGACATAAAATAACAATAATAACAATAAAAAAGAGAAAAAAAAAAAAGACATAAAAGATTGAAAGTAGTCAAACCATACTGAAAACTTGGTTAATTAATTACAAGCAGTGGACTAAATTCTGCTCTCAATTAACACGTGCAGCCCCATTGAAATTAATGGGGTTGCACGTGTGCGCGGGCAGAAATCGGTGCGATAGGTTTATTACCAGCACATGGCAATTAATAATGGTTCTCCTTTTATATTTTCTATTATAGCCTATTAATATTTCCAGCCCTTGGAATCACACTGCTACCACGACAGCAGTTAAGAATTAAGAGCTGGGGGAAACCCCTTATTTTTATATTTTTTTTTCCCTGAAAGAAGTTTCTGTTAACAAAAGTTTGCTTGGTGTTATTTTTATAGCCGAGTGAGAGAAAATTTACAGGGAGCTGAAATCATTGAAGCTAATTAGCTGAATGGCCCTATTATTTATCCAGGGACACGTAGTACAATAATTGCTATTGCAGGTTTGAAGCATCTCAGGGATATTAATTCCAGAGCTTTCATGTCATCTCAGTACAGTAAAACTTCCTAATGGCACCCTGAAGGTGCATAATCTCATTTTAAAACTACTTTTTCTTCTTTTTTTCTGAGGGAACTGGCAGAATCTCCTTCCATAAAAGCTGAAAAAGGGGAAGAACTCATAATATTTTCCTCATAAGAAAGCAGTTATATTTTCTTATTATTTTTTCCACTCTCTGACCTTTCTTGCTTCCCCATGATGGGCCTGCCAGAGCACTTCATCAAAAGTTCCCCTGAACTTTGATCTTCTGCTGGTGGTGAGTGGTGACAGCTGCTTCAGCAGCACCCTGGGGATGGGGACAGTGGAGCCTCGTGTCCCTTCTGGGGGGACATGAAAAGCAGAGAAGAGATGAGCTCGATGTCCTCATGGAAGGGACCTGCCAGGGTCTGGGTTAGTCCCGTGGTATGGAATATGTCGGGCTTTACCTTCTCCCATGGGGCAGCCGTGGGGTTCTTGGGGGTCACCAAGCCCAGGGATGGTGTTCAGTTCAGGGCAGAGCCTCTGCCCCATCCCCTGCACTGGTGAGGTGTCCCCAGGGAGAGGTTTGCATCTGGCAGGAGGAGGAGGCATCTCACATGGGTATCACAAGCTGACTGGGGTGAGTCCAGCACGAGGGGGATCACCCACAGCAACTCTGAGGGCAGGTCCTGCCCTGAAGACCTCCTGGAGCCTGGTGGGACTCTTCCCAAGATGCTTATCCAAAAAGAGAACGGGTGGTGGTCCCACTTGTGGCACCTTAGAGCATCCTCAGAGCCCTTGTGGGTGCCCAGAAGCTGCTGGGGGATGGACACCACGCTGGGAATGGGTGTTCTTAACTGAGCTTTGCACTGGAAACCTTGATGGGCCTTTAATTAGAACCATGTGAATGGCGCTGCTTTCACTTTAATTTAGCTTGATTTAAATGGCACTCGTGGGCCAGATGAACCCAAGTCACTGGAGCTACACCAATTTACACCAGCTGAGGATTTGGCAGTAAAAAAAGGGGGGGTTGGGTGGGCAAAGGTGATTCCCTGTACTTTGTTTTAACCCAACAATCTTTACAGCCACCCATTAAGGCGCTCCACCAGGCGTTCCTCCTTCTGCAGAAGAGGTTTCAGCGGAAGAAATAAAGCTGTGAAGATTCAGTTTTCACTTTGTTTCTCGTAAAGACAGTCAGACTCCAACATAAACAACAATTTACACCCAGCATTTATTCTGGAAATTACAGTATCGTGCAGCTAACGCACACAGATAAATAATGTTTTATGGGATGCTGTGGAGTCCTTTCAGGGTAGCGGATGTTCAGTAGAATTAGAAGGCTTAGAAAACGGAGAGCCCTGGCTCTAGCTGTTAATTCTGGCAAACACAAACAAGAGAGGAGGCTCCCACAGTTAAAAAGAGAAGAAGAAATTCCTCTGTGTTTACACTCTTTCTTAAAAAACCACCTTCATCAAACATTCCTGGGGGCGAGCCCTCAAACCTTCCCTGGCACAGAGAGTTTTGCTTGTGGCTTGTTTCCAGCTCACAGTGGGAAAAACTGGTCAAGAGTTTTTTTTTTAAAAAAAAAGTTTATTTAGTGATCCCCATCCTGCCTGGGCTGTCCTGGGAGAAGCTGAGCCCTCGGTGATGGGGAACCTCTCCAGGCACCGCTGCAGCAGAAGCTTCTCCGGGCTTTATCGCTTTGAATAAAATACAGGAAAAAAATGGCTGGATGTAAAAAATCTGTCACTTTTGCAGCTGACTCGATACCAAAGGGAGTCAGCGTGGGAAACTTCAGCATAAAACCCCTGGATGTGTCAGCAGACAGAAGGAGGAGCATGGGCTCTCTGGCAGGAGCTCCTGGAGATGCTCCTGCAGTTCCCCAAGCCCACGGGAAGCTGATGCCTACAAGTGACCAGCACCAGCTGGAGAGTCCCAAGAAAACCCCATAATGGACAGTGGTAGAATAACTTGCCTATATTTAGAAATTCCCTTCTGGCCCTTACTGCTTTATGACTTAAGTATAGAGGTTTATTGTCCTTAACTTTTATCTTGCCTAATGAAGCTGCAGATGCTCGTGTGAGGTTTGCAGATACCTAACCCACAGCAGTGCAGGTGAACAAGAGGGAACATTAATCCTTGCCACATTGCCTGAGACACACTGATGGGGGAGTGCTCGGGTCTGTGCTTGAGTTTGGTTTTGGATCTGTGGGTGGTTTGGATTTTGGCCCCACCAGAGCTGCTGGTGTGTCCCCCTGGTCCTGCTTCCATCCCATGGACATCCCCTGGGGGAGTTGTGAAGCCCAGGGATGAGGCAGGGATGGGTTTCTCTCCTTTTTTCTTGCAGCTCTTGCAGACCCCGCTTTCATTTCACCCTTTCACCCTCTCCTCTCCCTTCTGTTGTTGGTTAAACCCAACCTCAGGAGGAAGGGAACCGGCGAGAGATGGAGCGAGAGGCATTTACAGCCTGACAGCAAGATGGAGATAAAGATGAATCTGAAACCTCGGTGGCTGTTTGCGAGGGGAGGAGGAAACGTTTATGGCCCCATCTGCCGGCGTTTCAATGGGATGGGACCGGCTTTATGGCAGTGCCACTTCCTTCCATTTGGGGACAAGGATCTGATTTCAAGCTGTTCTCCCGCTGCTTGCCCCGGGGGCAGGAAGGAAGGAAGGGAGGGGACAGAGATGCCAAAGGGACCCGGTGGGCTCCGTGGGGACCACGGTTGCACCCATGGCCTCGAATTCAGGATGTGTGGCTGTCGGGATTAGGGAGCCAGCCCGGAAAAGTGGGAAGGGGAGATATTTGTGTGGGAACAGCACGACCACCTGCTCCACCAGCCTCTCATTGATCACTGATGCCCTCCCTGATCAATGACAGCATTGCTGCTGCTCTTAGAGATCTGGAGGGGTCAGAGCTGCTGCTCCTCACTCAGGAGAGGCTGAATCAGGCTGGACGAAGCCCCAGCTTCATTTCTCTAATAACAGGGGGGAAATTACAGGCATTTTCCTGTTAGAACGGAGCACCTTACATGGAAGATTATCAAGCCCTTTGCAGTAGAGGTTAAGTGTTATCCCTGGTTTGCAGCTGGAGAAAATGGATAGCTAGAGAGGTAAAATGGTGTTTTCAGGGTCAGTGGAGACCCAGGAGTGGTGTCCTGGTGGATTTGCTGCACTTGACTGGGAGCCAGCACCCAGTGCTGAGCCCTCGTGCAGGGGCATTTATCACTTGAGTGCTGAGTTGGGTCTGATTTTAAATGTCTGTCCTCCAAATATTTGGGATTTGTTCTCTCTGCCTCTATTTTCTGCAAAATCTAACTGGGAAGTTGTTTGAGTTTCCCCAAGCAGTTTGTCTCCTCCCTTTCCTCTGCGCTTGCTCTGTGCTCCAGGACTCCACAACAGCTTCCACAAATATTTGCTCCACAATATGACAAAGTGCCAAAAGAGACCCAGAGCAGCAAGAAAATCTTTGGGAAAAACAATTATAACACACCTGCGATTTTTTTTTTTCCCTCCAGTAACCATAGCAATAATCTTTTGGTACCTTGGGGTTACTAGGCAGCTTTTGAAAAGCCTCAGAAATTGCAAGCAGATAAATCCTGCCAGGTGCTGAGCAGGTCCTGGGAGGGGAGGATGGTTGAGCAGAGCCAGGAGCAGAGCCCCGGATGGTTTAAACCACGTAACCTCCCACCTTGTGGCCTCAGCAAACTCTTTATGTGTGCAAGGGCCCTCCCTTGAAGTGGTTAACTCAGCTGTGAAGCCTTCTATCAGCCGTAATAGCTTCAAGGTGGGGAATAAAAAATGGAGAGTGTTTAAATTGTTAATGGGTTTCATGTTCTTGTCACTGTTGAGGGTTTGTTCCCTTTTATAAACTCATAGTTTTTGGTTGACATTGCTTTTATGTGAGCCATCAGCCAGTTGGTGATGGTGTTCCTGTGTTAGACCATTACTGCCGGATTGTATTTGCAGTAAAGAAAGAGAATGGAGGCTGTAAATCTACAGCCAGAGATTTAGGGCTCTGTTTCTCTGCAGTTTAGGTCCATGTGCTCGGGAAGTCCATTCTCCCCCAGCAGAATTACATCCCCCCCAGTGCTCCTGCTCGGGTGCTGATGGATGCTGCTCACTGCCTGCTGGGGATGGGGCAGGGGGATGCCAGGGAGGGGAGAGGTTTCCTTCTGCTCCACCCCAACCTCTGACTTTCAAAAGAAAAAAAACAAAAATTAAAAAAGTAAAACAAAACATGTCTATGGGCAGGACAGATCCTGCTCTGGTTCAGGTTTGGTGTGAGTTAACCCCTTTGGCTCCACACGGGAGCTGGGGCTGGTTGGCACACTCGGTGTCCATGCTGGGACACACAGAGTCCCTTGGGATGTCCCTGGGATGTGCCACAAGGGTCACTGAGAGCAGCAGGGCAAGTAAACCCTCCAGCACAAGTCAGCCCTTTGCTTCAGCCCCTATATTTCTATGGTTCTACGATTCTTTTTTCCACACCGGGTGTCCAGCAGTGGATGTTTTGCCCTGGGAATCGTCAGGATGGCAGATTGTGCCTTTGCTGAGACTTCCCAGAAAACCTGGAACGGGGACCCCGAGCGCTTCCGAGTTCTGGGTTTGGCTTTGCCCTCTGATTTATGGTAAACTGCATGAAGTGGAAAATGAAGGAGATGAATAGGTGGTGGGTTGTTAGAAGAACTAACTGTCTGCCCGGGGCCAGATTCTCCTGGCTCCTTGGCACATTATCCGGGGTTTATCCCAGCGGGAATAAAGCTGGAGCCAGCCTGGAGCTGAGCCCTGAGTACTTGCAGACGTGGAGGAAGCGCTGGAGCCTGTGCAGGGCCTTCCCCCCGGGTTCCTGCAGGGCAGAGCTGCTGGTTGGGTGCCGAGTGGTCCCCTCAGCCCCCTCCCCGGCACATCTGGGTCCGTGTCCCCCCCCCATCCCCGTGCCACCAGTGTCCATGGTTGAACTGCACACAGACCTGAACCCGGGTTGGCCCATTACGGGTGTCAGATGAGCCCTCCCCGAGCTGTCTGTCCCGATTCAGCCTCAAGTCTGCTGCTTAGAAGATCTGATTTTCATAATTAGCCACTCCTGCCTCCCTCCCTTCCTCTCCCCACCCATCCCCACGCCAGAGCTCCACTCCCAGCACCTTCCCGGGGGACCCATCGCTGCCTCTGCTCCCAGAGTTCATCCTGGGGGCAGGCACACATCCAGCACAGGCAGCCTGGGGTGCTCTTTAGCCTCTCGGCCTGGTGCAGGTGTGTTTTGGGGGGGCCAGGGTCAGCAGCAGGGCTTGGTCCTCCTTTTGGAGAGAGGAGAATGTGGGAATGTGCAAACAGAGCCTGGACGGGAATGTTCCGTCCCTCTGCCGGGTGCCTGATCCAAAACTGTCAGCTCTAAGCATTGCAAAAGCCCAAGCCAGCCTTCCCTGCTCTTCCCTTTCCTCTTCCTCCCCCAGAATGAAATATGGTGACTCCCAGAGCACATCCTGCCTGGGTGCTGGGTTCCAAGTCACCCTGGTACTCACTCCCTCCAGCTGGGGGCTGCTGCCCCTAATCCTGAAACGCCCCCAGTGTGGGCTCTGGCTTTGTTTGCTGCCCTTTACCCTGTGTTTTAAAGCTTTTCTTCCCACTGCAAGGAAAATGAAGCTGTGGGTTGTGTATTCACAGGACTCCAGGAGCACAGGGCTTTAAAGGAAACATTTACAGCACTTGTGCTGGAATTGCACGATGGGCGAGTGGGGAGCTGTGAACCCCCCCTCTAGCCCACTACCTGCCCTGAGCCTGCTCAGAGGGGACCTTTTGGAGCTGGCCCTCTTCCTAGGAAAGGATTTTACCCTCTGAGACTGGGGCCTGGGGGTGCTACACCCCTCACTGGGCTCCCACCCCAGGGAGCATCCAACCCCAGCGCAAATCCTGAGCAGCTCCGGGGGTCCTGCTCTGCCCAAATTGCCCCCAGATGTGTGGTACACTTGCTCAGGGCCACGCCGTGGCTGGAATTACTTCCCCCTGCCTGAGTTACTGGTTGTGGCTCCCAGGACCAGGCATTTCTGACTCTGGTAGCCCATTGTTCTGCTCTGGGTGTGTGCAGGCTGGGGCAGAGGGTCTCAGGGTGATGCTTTCCTGCACTCGTTGCCCTCTGGGTGTTGTCTACGTGTGGATGTGCATATATATCCCCGTATGCATATATGCATATAGATATTATCATAAGTGAAGGGTGAGCACATTACTCAACCCTCAGCTTTCCCCTGAAGTCCGTTGTTTACAGAGACAATGCCTGTCCCTAGGGCTCACTCCCATAAAACCTGATTATCATATATTCCAGGGCATAAACTTCAGCCGTCAGCTTCCTGAGCCCTCCATTTGCCCTGAGTCTTCCATTTGCCTCTTTTTTATTTTGATTTTTGCTGCTGCAGGTTTAATTTTGGTTGGGATATTTGATCTGCAGGTTGCTACACTTCTTCTCCTTCTAATAAGATGGGAAACCCTTGGAGACTGTTGATGGGCCCTCAGGACTTTTAGCTGGAGCCCCTTAAGGGTTTTAACCCTTCACAGGCAGCACAATCCCCAAACCTGAACTTTGCACCTCTCAGTGCCAGCATCCAGGGGCACTGCCCTGTTCCAGCCTCCCTGCCTGGGGGATTGATGGTGGTTTAGTCAGTGATGCTGTTTCCATCCTTGTCACCAGCTCAGGGCCATCTCACTGCTGCTTCATTGCTGCTGATGAGCAGATTTCAGTGTTTTCTGAGGATTTTCTTTTTTTTTATTTCTGGTGTTACTTGACTCTCTCTCCCCCTCTGCAGAGACACCTCAAGCCATGCAGGAATCTCTCCTCATGGTCTGCCAGCCTCTTGCCTTCCTCTAGAAGGCTAATCCAGCATCATAACATAGTACAAGGCACCTCCTTTTACTCCCCCCACCCTGTTTCATTCTATTTTTTTTTCCTTTTTCTTTTCTTAATTCACTGTCTAGTGAGTTTCTGATTGACTCAAAGACCAATTAAAGTAAAATTTAATGGGAGAATAGATTAACTCCCTGAGGTTCCCCTGCCATCCATCACATTTTTATAGCAGGAGCTGTGAAGAAGCTCATAACTTCATGCTGTGAATGTGATAATAAAGAGGGCACGGAGAGGATTCCGATTTACTGCCGGGCTGATGTGCACCAGGGTGGGATTTACTGCCCCAATCCCATCCTCCTTTTATTTGGAGGGAGGTCATTGGATCTGCACCCAGCACCAGCTCAGAGAGGCTGGAAGGTGGGACCGTGGGTCCTGCACCTCCACAGCTGAGGAACCACCTCTGAGTGACCAGTGCTAAGAAGGAGGCTGGAAACAAAGTGGAATTTGGGAGGAATTGCAGCTCCCTGCCCATCCCACCACTCCATGGGTCCCGGGGAGCTCGGGACATGTGCCAGGCTGTCCCTTGCCATCGAGGCAGGCACAAGTGGTGGCAGGAAGAAGGGAGATGCCCAAGGCAGTGCTGGTGGCACTCAGCTCCTCGCCAGGGACCCGGGATGTGTTTTTCTTAGTTGAGGGTCAGAAGCAACGTGAGGGTTACGAAGAAATGTGTGTCCTCTGGGATGGATTATGAAGGGGTTGTAAGGGAGAAGGAGGGGGGAGAGACAGGAAAAGATGCATCTCCCCCGGTGGGTTCCCGTGAAAAGGTTTGCGTGCGCAGCAGCCATGAAGTGAAAGGGGAGAGAGAATTTATCTGGAAATAATAGAAACTATTTGTTGGATTTTCTAGGCTGAAGATCTGGAGTTAATCATTATTCCCCGCCACCCTGAATGATGTTTCTTGCAGCTTCCCTCCATAGATAGTGTTCCAGTGGGAGTGCTCTGAGCGCTCCTTTGTCAGGTGCTATCAGCGGTATTGAGCCAACCTGAGCACCTGATTATTAATCCTTTTCTCCCAGTGACACGACAGCAATCGATGGCAGAACAAGCTATTGGAACTGCAGCAATCAACTGGGCTCCAGTTAATCCAATGGGATCCTCAGAAAAAGAAGATTTTAGGAACAAACTTGGATGTGGTCTGAGCTGCCCCTGCTCGGCCGTGGCACCGAGCGGGTGCAGGAGCAGGGACTGTGTCCCATGGGAGGCTTGGAGGTGTTGCAGGACCCTGTGTTCATTAATGCTGTTAATTAATTACATGCATTAGTGAGTCTGCTTGCTTTTCATGTGGGGATTTCTAGACTCAGTGAGTGAAGCTGGTGTTTTTCCACAGGCTGGTGTGTGGGTTTCCTCCCACCCTCGATGCATCCCCCCAGCATCCCCAGGGCTTGCTGACCCTGTGGGTAGCACCTGTGGACCAGAAGCTCTTTAGGAGAATTGAAATGGAATTAAAAATGAAGCAAATGCTTTTTCTGTCCCTTCCACTCCTGCTGGCTGCCAGGGAGGGGGTCAGGTCCCACCTGGGTGATTCCTGTGGGTCCCTGGGGCTGTTGGTTCCCCACGCTGGAACCATCCCCAGTGGTCACCAACCCCCCACAGTTCCCCACCAGTGCCCACCCTGGTGTGGGGCTGAGCCCACCAAGCCCACGGGTGCCCAGCCCACCCCATCATCCTCCTGTCCAGGTGGGACAGCCCATTTTGGGGAGGGTCAGGGTGGCTGCCACAGGCTGTCAGCCCCGGTGGATGCCTCCTAATCAGGTTGCCCATTAAGGTGGGTCAGTGATGGATGGGCCGTGTCCCCGTGCCCCAGCCCGGCGTGTGCTGAGACACTCCCTGACCAGCAGCTGTTGTCCTGGCTGCCTTGTTAAGGGTCTCTGGTGGTGACATCAGCTATACATCAACCTGGCCGATGCCTTTGATTATTTGGACAGCTCTTGGCATGATGAATCGTTGGGATTGATCTGTCTTTTCTTCCCGGTCGCTCCTTGCCCCGTCTCTCCCCACTCTCGCTGCTCTTCAGCCACAAAGCCTTTAAAGGTTACCACCTTCTCAGCTGTCCTGCTCAAACCTGAGATCTGTACACCCTGACAGAATATCTTGGAGAGAAAGAGAGGCTGAGGTGGCCTGGCAGGGGAGGGCAGGCAGCTCAGAGAGGTGACAGCCAAGGGGACAGCTCCCACATGGCTGCCTGGGTGATCCCCAGGATGTGGTTGCTCCAAGAAGGGGAACGGAGTGTGTCTCAACTCACCCCAGTGCTCACTGCAGCCCAGGGAGGCAAAAGCACAAAATGCTTTCTGGAAACTTTTCCCCTCCTCTTATTTGCAGTAATTATCCCTCAGACAGGTAATCACTGCGTGGCTGTTCCTGGCTGCCAGGATGCTGTGATGATGGGGCTGATGCTGATGCAGGGGAAGCTCGTGTGTGTGGTTCCTGTCCTGCATCTCCCCGTGCTGTCACCTCATGGGTTGTGGTGCAGGTCCTGGGGTGCAGCCAGCACCCCCCAGCAGCAGGTGAGCCCTCCCTTCCAGGGACCTCATGCAGTTCTTGGTGGTGTCACCAGGACAATAGCCCTGTCACCCTGTCAGCAGTGTGAGTAGAGCTGGGCAGAGTCTCTTCAATGTCCCTCTGATGGATGAGCCAGGTTGAAAGAGCTGGGGGTGTTCAGCCTGGAGAAGAGAAGGCTGCAATGGGGAGACCTTAGAGCACCTTCCAGTGCCTGAAGGGGCTCCAGGAAAGCTGGGGAGGGACTTGGGACAAGGGCCTGAAGGGATGGGATGAGAGGTGATGGTTTTAAATTGAGAGAGAGGAGATTGAGATGAGATCTGAAGAAGAAATTCTTTGGGGTGAGGGTGCTGGGTCCCAGGTTGCCCCCAGAAGCTGTGGCTGCCCCATCCCTGGCAGTGCAGAAGGTTGGATGGAGCTTGGAGCACCCTGGGCTGGGGGAGGTGTCTCTGCCCACAGCAAGGGAATTGAAACTAGAGAATCTTTCAGGTCCCTTACAACCCAGACCAGTCTGGGATTCCATGATATCATCTCCCTGCCCGTGGCTCCAGGGCTCACACAGGGTTTCTGGTTCCCTGCCCCACCTGCTCCATGCTGGGAAGCAGCTCTTGGGCACACTGGGGCTGGCTCTGTGCAGCTCTTTGAACCCTTATCTGTGGTGTCTCCTGCTTTTTGCTGGAGCAGACAGTTGAGCCCCACACGGGTCCTGATAACCTTTTTCTGGTTCATTAAGGACCCACTTAGTGCTCTGTAGGACCGAAGGGAGACAGTCTGGAAGAGAGAAGCAGCACAAGGCTTTTAGCCTGGGTAATGCAAAACTTCATCAATAATCTGCCAACTGCAAACCCAGGATTTTAAATACAACCCAAACTACCCCCAGAAGCAAGACAAACCTGCAAGGTTAGGACAGAATGTCTCCTTGTGAGCTGCTGTGCTCAGCTGCATCCTTAGCAGCATCGTGTCTGCACGGACAAGTTAACTCTTTGGGGCAAGGACCGTGTGCTGGGGGGAGATCTGCCTCACCTGGCATGGCCCTGGGCTGCCTCTGCCATCCTGGTGTCTCAGGGGCTCCAAACATACCCCCTGTGGTGCTGGGCAGGGAGCCTGGACCTTCCTCTTCCCATCTGGAGTGATTTCTTCTGATTTTCAGCCCAAAGGGAGTTGAGCCAGAGGCAGAGGGGAGGGAAACACCCTTTAAAAATTGTCGAGGTAATGGAAACAACCTTAAACTATCATATTTCAAGCATAACGCCATAATAAAAGTAACAGGATAATGATTTTTTTCAGCCCAGATATTAGAGGCCCAGATATTGATTGGTTGTTTCCCTTGTCGTTCTCGCCTCTGATGGAACTGCATTTTTTGACAGAGAGTGCAATAAAATGTACAGTTTCCAATTTGAGAGCCCTATAACTGTCATCTCTACATGCATGGTTACAAATTCTTCATGATGTTCCTCTCCCTCCCCTCAATGCCGAGGGGGTCCTGAGGGATGGAGGAACACACAGCATCTCCCTTCCTGGAGGAGAAAGTTTGCAGTGACCCCGTCCCAGCCCCGTTACGTGCCCTAAAGATGAAAAGATGTTTCATTCCCCTGGGAGAGCTCTCCTGGGGTTAGAAGGACTGAGGTTACTGACTTAATATATCTTGTGGTTTCCAGATTTATAGATTCTGGGGCAAATTAGCAAGCTTGCCGTGGCCTCTGGTCGTTCCGAGTTGAGCTGTCAAGAGCTTCCAGTTCAACTCCGCTGGGCAGAATTTTATATTTTCCGTGTTTTTCCTTTCCCTACGAGAAGTTGGCACCTTTTGGGCAAAGCTCTAAAGAAAAGGTGAAAATCTACAGGCGTGTTAAGGGGAAAGTGCTGGGGGGTGGGAGATGAAGCTGCATGAATAACGTGGTGGCACGTGAAGTTACACGAGCCCTTTGTGCTCCCTGCTTGTATTTTTGGGGGGGTTCAGTTTGGTTTAGTGACTCCATCATCTGCCCTCCCTGGGTTTCCTCTCTGGTTTTAGCTGGTTTTTTCAAAGGAGGCCAAAAAAAGTGAGTGCTCACATCATAAGAGATAAGGTATCTCCTGTGGAGATAAGGCCCTTCCGTCAGTTTTGGGAGGACAGAGGGGGGTTTGGGGCTTTTTTTTTGCATTTTAGGGTCAGCAGAAATGCTGGTGCTGAAGGCTCTGCACTCCTGGAGATGAGGGGAGGAGTGTCAGGGGGGGTATGGGGCAGTTTGAGGCAGGTCCTGGTGGGGCAGGACTGATGAAGGCTGTTCTTTGCCTTTTTTTTTTTTTTTTCCTTCCATTTTCTTTTTAAATCCCTGGGATTTAAATCCCAAATTCAGGGCTGGGAAAGGGGCCGGGTTGCAGGTGCTTGGAGTGAAGTCCCAGAAAGCAGACAGGGGGGAGGGGAAGGTGGAGCAGCCTGATGGATGCACTCCTCCTCTGCTGCAAAAATAACAATAATCAGTTTTATATAAATCTCTTCTCCACAAAGAGATTTGAAACCACCAGCAGCCATCCCCCCGGTGCAGGGGGGTACCCTGGGAGGGGTAATGAGGGCACTCACCTTCCATGAGCTACGCTGGCGCTGTGACCTTCCGTTAGGTTTAATGCAACCTTTTTATTTATTTCCAATAAGTCTCCAATCAGTCAGCGCTCTGCCAGGTTTCCTCTAACCTCAGATCACGGGCTCATAACCGGTTTTGGGCCTTTTATTGGTCTCCGAGGTAGCCTGAGCCATTAAGCTCAGTGTTTTGATTTGATGAGAGACGTTTCAAGGGTCTCGGTGTCTCTTTCACCTTTGCCTAAACATTTCAGGCTTGTCTCCGTGCTGGCAGTTGGGATTGCAGAGCCCAGCCCTGCTATTCCTCATCTTCCCCTCTGCCAGGCAGGAATTTTGAGGTTTGCTATGAAAGGGATGCAGAACTGGCACTGAAAATCTGCCTTTTTCTCCCCATTTTCCTCAAGCAGCTGCCTTGGGGTTAATGCCACATCCCTCAGTGGAGCCTTCACCCAGTGGAAGGTGAGGTGAGGTCCAAACGTCACCCCTGGGTCCTGAGCCCCAGAGCTGTAGGATTTGTAGCCAAAGACACATCTGATTAACCACATTTGGTGCTCTTTATAATAAATCCCTGATCTATAGCATCCTGGATTTATCACTTGGTGTGGATCTGAGATGTAATAAGAAGCAGCTTCTTTTTTGGGCCTGGCATTCTTTATCCAGCCCTGTCACTTTCTTATATTTCCAGAGGCAGGTTACAGCCAACCTGATCAATACTTTATTTTATCTCCTTTTACCAATAATTTTTTTAATCACGGCGTGTTTCTCTCATTCCCTACCTTTGGATAAATAATTACAGCCAAACAGTGTCATGTTCAGCACTTTTTAGAAAAGTCTGCAGAGGAAAAAGTGATGAAGTCAGGCGAGGGGAAGGGCAGGAGTGTGTTGGGCTTTGCCTGGGTGTCCCCATCACCAGTAGGAACCAGGCACCAAGGTCCAGCAAATGGTGCTGTTCCCAGTCTGCCAGGGGTGGGATGGGGCTGGGGACAGGCTGCCACCCCTGCCAGCTCTCCTGCATCCCCCGGGATGGACAGAGGGTGGGTTGAAGGGACACGGAACCAAAGAGCTTGGGACAGTTTGGACTCTGCCAGCCTGACCTGTAGGACATCAGACTGGGAGGTGGGAGAGCCCAGAGGTGGGAGGTGGGGGAGCCCAGTTTTACCCCCAGATCCTGCTTTAGCACTTCTTTGACCCTGCCCAAATATTTCTCAGCAGTCCCCTTTTTTAGGATAAAAAGCTCCAGAATGGGGACTGAGGTCCCTGAGTATTATTTTTTGGGGTGACTAAAGAGCTTCCCCCTCTCCATCTGCCAGAGCTCTGTCCCCCCCGGGGCATCACCCACAGCTGAGGGGGCACCCCAGGACTGGGGGTCCCCAGGGTGCCCGTTTAGGGGTGATCAACCCAAGTCCCTCTTTGGGTCGGACAAACCGGGCAGGGGGGTTTGGGTCCCCCCTTGTCCCCAGCAGGGCCGGGTCCTGCCGCTGTCCCCGGGCCGGGACCGGGATGCGCTGATTTCCTTCCTCCAATTCTGGGCTTCTGCTGCTGCCTTGTGGCCAAGTCCCGGCACGACACGGTCCTTCCCCACCTCCCTCCGTCCCTTCCTGCCCCAGCCCTGCTCGGCTTCGACAGCCCCAGCCCCTCGGAGACCCCCCCCCC
>JAAWXA010000058.1:431449-458165 GCA_038090715.1 Florisuga fusca
CCCCCCCGTCCCCCCCAGCATCCCCTGGGTACCAGGTCTGCAGTCGGGAAGTCCCTCGGCTCTGGACATCCCTGCGCTGACCTTTGCTGGGTCCTTTATAAGTCAAGAGTAGGATTTCTGTCTGGGAGCCCTTCCCTGAGGCCATAAATATGCCAGAGGAGCTGATGGGAGCTCTTGATTTTAGTCATATGTGTTTTTAAAGACCCGAAATATAACCCCGATGTCAAGAGGAGAATTCACGGGATATTTATGGTGTAAAGCTTTTTTTTTCCTCCCTTCCTTTTCTCCCTAATTTTAGTCTCTTTGCTGCTCGGGATTAAAGGTGTGGGTTTCCCCCGCTATCTGACACCCACAGTGATAACCCCCTCCTCTCTGCACCCCAAAATCAGGGGCACTGCCCTGGGCAGCACCCCGAGGGCTGGCATGTGTCTCCTTTGCCCTCCAGAGCCCCCATCATGGTGCCCAGTGGGGACAAAGCAAAAAGGTGGCCAGGCCAGCAGTCCCACTGGGCTCTGGGGTCCAGGGTCCTGCCCAGAGCCAAGCAGGGAGGTCAGGATTCCTTCCCACATCTCAGCAATCCTAATCCTGTTTATACATCACCGGGTGATGCTTCGTCCCCCCAGATGACACCCTTGGGCTCCTGAATCCCCCCTAACCCTCTGGCCTGTTCCTCCACTCCTGGCTGGAAGAACAGGATGGGATGGGGGCTGCTTGGGTCACTCAGCATCCCCTGGGCCAGGCAGGGAAGGTGGCACTGGTGTCCCCAGCATCCTGTGCCACCGATGGGGACTTTCCATGGGGAGAGCCCAGGGAGCAGAGATGGGTCTGGGGTGATGGGGAAGGGGCGACCCCCCCTACTGCCCACCTCAGCTTGCTCTCTCCAGGGCTGCAGGGTGAAAGCTGAAAGTTGAAGAGTCCAAAACCATCAACCCCTGGCTCTCAGCTTGTGATGGGAAATGAAAATATTTGGATAAGGCGCGATACGGAGCTGCTGCTATTTACAAACCTTGATCCTGGGGCCTGCACATCAAAAGACCTCCTTTTATAAAGGGCTCTCTGCTCTCCCGGCTCCGTTTTCAGGCTGTCAAGGGCATTATTTGATGTTCCTCTTTTGTTTGTTTACATTAATTAAGATGGGCGAATCCATCACTGTGACTCTCTGCCGGGGCACACGCCTGCCGCAGGTGTGGGGTGGGTTTTGTTGGGCGGATGATAAAACACACATTTGTTCTGCAGGTCGTGTGGACAGACTGACACTTTCCCGATAAACCTCCTCCCCNGACACACTGCCCCCTAACCCCCCCTCCAGTGACAAATGATTTTCTTATCTGGAACAAGAAAAAGCAGTGGCCAAGTTTCGTCTCCGCTTCCCGCCCGGATGCCGGGGGCAGCAGGGGTGATGCCACCGAGCTCAGCTCTGCCCCACCTGCTGGGATGGCTGGAGCTTGCAGGAGAGCCCCGAGCCCTCTGATGGCACCAGCACCCAGGGGAGGTGCCAGAAATGCTGAATTTCCTCCTCCTTTTGTCCCCTTGCAGAGAAGAGCCCCAGGCTCGTTGTCACCTGCATCCCTGGGGCTGGCCCAGCAGCCAGGCAGGGGTTGCCAGGATCCTGCTGCAGGGTTGAACCTTGGGGGATTGGTTTGCAATCCCCAAATGCCCAAAATGGGGAAAATAAGTGGAGTCTCAGGTCCTCCCCAGCTCCTGCTCTTGGCACGGTTTTGTTAGGGCAAGGCCCAGGGCAGTGCTGGGGTCCCCACCCCTGAAGGTGTTCCAAAAACTGTGGGGATGTGGCAGTTCAGCAGAGGGGTCAGGTGGGATGCTGGGGTGGGGTTGACTGTTGGGCTTGATGTTCTTAGAGATCTTTTTCAGCCTTAATGATTCGGTGATTCCCTTTCCCTGGCTGCTCCCAGCCCTGGTGCCCATGGTTGGTGCTGGTTTGGGGGTTCTGAGGGTTTCCTGGTTGTGTGAAGCCAGTGGGACCACGGCTGGGTGGAAGGGATGGAGGATGGAGCAGAACAGCTCACACCACTGCTGAGCAGGACCAGTGGGGTGGGAATTCCACTCAGGCTGGCTGACAGGTGGGAGCTGATGGTGTCTGATGAATTTTGCATGGGACAAATCTCTCTTCCCAGTGATTTCCCTCGTGTCCTGCAGCAAGTTGTCTGAACCTGCAGGGTGGAGGCCTCGGGGGCTGCTGCATCCCTGGTGATGCACCCAACACCCCTGCCCTTCCCCTGGGTGATGCTTTTCAGCTGCAATTCCCTAAAAATGTGTCCCACCTTTAGCATTTCCCAGCTGTTTTCCTTTTTTTATCCAATACTCCAGTTTTCTAGAAAGGGGCTTGCCAGGATGGACTATGTTGTTATTTGAATTTTATTCAGGAGCCCAGAGCCTTTCCAAGGGGAAGCAACTTGTTCTTTTTTCCTGGTTTTGTTTTTGGTTTGGGGTTGTTGGTTGTTTTTTTTTTGTCTGGTTGGGGTTTTTTGGGTTGGGTTTAGTTGTTGTTTTTTTTTTTTTTGAAGGAGGTAACTGGCACTTCATTTATCTGTGGGTTTGTTATGACTCTGGGCTAACAGATACCACACTTAGCAGACTCTCACTCTTCACTAATGGAAGAGACTTTAATCTAATTGCCCCGTATCACCCAACACCAGAGCCTGGAGCATCCTCCTCCCACGGCACCACAGGCAGAGCTCTCCTCCTCCTCCCCCAGAGTGAGCTGGGGCTCCTGGGGGGCTTCCCCCTTCCCCAGTTCCTGCATGGCTCCATGCCCAGCCACGCCAGGAGGTGGGAGCCTGGGAGGACTCACAGACACCAGATTTCCTCCTGTCAGCCTCACCTCGGGGTGCCAGACCCCGGAAAGAATTGGGGAGAGGGAAATGTAAAAAAAGGGAGGAGGGGGTTTTAAACCAGAGGTGGAAGTTGCTGGAATAACGGTGCCAGGTTGGGAAAAATGAGGTGTGAAATCCCCTGCTCTTTGCTGGTCCAACTTTTGAGGCTTGGGGAGGGGGAGGAAGGGGATGCTCCATCTTTGCATCCTCTCCTTGGGGCTTGGGGGTCTCCAGGGGCTGGATCCAGCTCATGGGATGCTCCCCTGGGTGCTGAGCCACCCCCAGCCTCCCCGGGCACTGCAGGGTTTGTCTCAAAGCCATGGAGGAGGGAGGCAATGGGTGTGTTTTTAAAACCCAAAGATATTTTCTTTCAAAATGAAGCTTTAAAAAGAATTGTTAAGACTCAAAAAGAAAAAAAGACAAATCCCCGAAACTTGTTGCTTGCCAAAGTCTTGAGTAAGACACTGGAGCCTTAATTAATATTCCCATGCAGAGCCAAAAGCTGGAAGGCCAAGAAAGGCAACTGCTGGTTTTATTCAAAATTTAGAAGAGGGAGACAAAGTTTGGGAAGATGAGATCTGCCAAGGGGAAGGTTGTGATGTGGAACCTCAAACTCCCTTGCATCACCACTGATAACACTTCCTTCCTTAGATAAATCAGCTTTAAATTTAATAGAATTTCATTTTCCCCCCTCATATATCCATCAAGTTAAAAGTAAATTTATCTTCCCAATAAAATTCCAAACATTGCTTTGGAAGATTTTTTTATTTGAATTTCAGTCTCAGACCATATAGTGTTGAACATCAGCTGTGAATAAAAGTTAATAATCACTTCCTAAACCCCACATCTTTCACTATTGTGTGACATAACACAAAATTTAAGTACCCAAATAAATGTTTGTTAAGCTACATAATGACTGAAATATTTCTGCATAGATAGAGTGTGTTCTGCTGGTTAGCTAACAGAAATGTTAAATTTACCATAAAAATGAACTTTAGCAACACATTTGGGTGGTTACTGGCTTTCCCTTAGAAAGGGAATAAAAAGTACAACTGCAAATCCCCATGAAAATGGATGATCTCCATGAAGATGTCTTCCTCCATGATTTAAATCATCATGAAAATTGACAATTTAAATCACTTTGAATTAAATCAACTCACCCAAGGCTCTGGCTCCTGCGTTTCTGCTGGGACAGCAGCCACCCAGAAAGCTCCTTTCATCACTTGGGCTCCTGTCTGGGGCTTTAAAAAGAAACATCTTTGTCCCAGAGCAGCTCAAAGCAGGATCCTTAACCAGCTCCAGACACTCCCTGGGCCTTAGCTCCTCTTTGCTTTGCACCAGGAGTCTTGGGAATGGGAAGGGGGGAGATCAGGGGTGGGAATTATCCCCCTCACCTGCCTCTGGCCATGCAGCTCTTGGTGCTCCGTGGGGAGGAAGCACCTGGTTTTCTCCTCCATGGCAGAAAAGAGCTGAGGGATGGGGCTGGGGTCTGGAGAGGGATCCCAGGATGGGTGGGGGTCCCAAAGCCCCCATCCCTGCCTGAGACAAGGAGGCATCTGGAAGTTTCTCAGGCTCTTTTGGTTTTGCAGAGTTTGCATCTTACAAACCTCAGAACAGCCAAAAAATCAGAGCATCTGGGCCAAAGCTCTTTCTCTGGGAAGGGTTTCCTCAGCCCAGGGAATGGTGCAGAGGAACCATGGTGGCATCAAGCTCTGTGTTCTGCATCAGGCCCCTGTGTCCCTGGTCCCACTCCTCATCCCCACGTGTCTCCAATTGTGGCTGTGGACAGACAAGACACTAAAGAGGGAGCAAAACCACGTGGGACAAAGCCTTCTGTCAGTAGGATTTGGTCTGGGCTGGCTCAGAGGTAATCCTGAGGTTAAGCAAGGTCTGAAATTCATTTGGCAGCTGTGGAAATCATTGCTCCTGTCTGGTGGTGGCTTTCCAGACCTGTCCCCATCCCCACTTTCTCTTGGCTGCCCTCCTGTCCTGCCTCCTCGGTGCCTTCTTGCTCACACCTGGGGATGATGCATAAGAAAAGGCAGCAGGTTTGGGGGAAAAAAAACCCCAAAATTGGGAGAACCCCAAGGAGCTGGGTCCAGGAGAAGGAGCCATCAAACCTCAGCTTGTGCTTCACCACGGGTTTGCTGGTGGTTGGTTTTTTGTTTTTTTTTTTCCTCTCTAAACAATCTGTCTGCATCCAGATTGGCAGTCGCTGGAGCACATTCATTCTGCAGAGAGGCATCCCTAAATGGGGAGAGAATAATTTATACTGACATAAAGCACCTTTATTTGGATATAACTATCTACATTAAGGAGGTTGGATTGCTCTCCCCATATCAGTGTGGTGTAGTTGAAGCTCTATTACTCGGATATAAGCTATTCCTGGCTCTGCTCCTGATTTATTGGGCTGGCAGAGCCAGGCTGGGTGTGTCTGGATTCATGTTGTGTTGATATCAGAAAATCAACGTTTCTTTCGTAATCCGAGGTGTGTGATGTAAATCAAGAGGGCTCCAGGGAAGGCAGGGGCATTTTATCAGTGTAAAACGAGAGGAGAAGTGAGCCCAAGGGGAGGATTTGCCCGGGAACTGTGCTTTTATCATTTTACGACCTGTTGATTTTACTTTTCTAACAATTACTCAGAAGTAGGAAGCAAGGGGGGGAAAAAATTTAAAAGGAAAAAAAAAAAAAATAGACCTGAGCTTAGATGAAAGGGAAGCAGGAGATCCAAGCTCCTGGTTTGAAATGAAAGAATTTAATAAGCACAGGAAGGGTGGATTCCTCCCCCTTGCAGCCTCCAGCCCTGGTCAGGCCCTTCCCTGGATTCTCAGAGTTGAGGTGGCAATTTCCAGCCTCAAGTTTTGGCCCTTTCAACCACGCTGGGGAGCTGAGGGACCTGCTTTGCCTTTGGTTTCCTTGGGTGCAGTCCCAGCCAGCAAAAGGTGTTTGTAGGGCAGGGGGGGTTGTACCCATGGGGCCACCCTGGTGCTTCCCATCCCATCCAGGGATGTCACCACATGGTCTGGTAGCATGGCATGGAGGTTCAGGGACAGCAGAGCCAGGGAACTGACCACCAAAGGACCTTGACTGGCTTTAGGGACCCAACAAACCAGCAGCCTGGTTGCAAGCAGCAGTTTGGGCTAATTCCCTGAAAATCTTGTTGTGAAGAGTGATGCTGGGTGTGAATGCTGCAATAATGATCCTGCTTGGAGCTTCAGGGGTGGGATTTAGGCTTGGGAATTGCTGTGGAATTGCAGCTACCAATGTTCTCAGCATCAGCAGGCAGGTGAAGGTGGCTGCCTGCTTCCTAGGGAAATACTGCCAAGAGTTTGCTTAAATATCCTTTAAATCAGCTGCTCCCATTCCCCGGGGCTTCTCTCTGCCCTTTCCAGTGCTTGGGCTGAGGAAGAGGCTGTTAGAGGGCTGGTACCAGCCTGGCAAGGGAAATAAATCCATTTCTAACATAACAATAATGAGAAATAACTCCCAGCAGTTCTCCTGGGATGGACCCACTGGGTGCTGGATGATGCCTGGGAGGAGGCAGCAGATGTTGGGAAGTTGGGAAGTTTGAAGGAATGAGAAATGAGAAGGGTTGGACCAGGAGGAGGTCCACGAGGTCCCTTCCAAGGTGACATTCTAGGATCCTATGACTCTTGGTTTGCAGGATGTTGAGAAGGGTGAACACTGCAAGGCTGGGCTGGGGGTTTGGTCGTGCCCCTCTCCCAGGTGGGTGCTGGTGCAGCATCCTCCTCCCCTTTGCTTGAGACCCAAATCGAGGTCGTTCTTCCCCTGCAACACAGCTCCTCCAGCTCCAGGAGAGAAATGAAGTAACAATGAAAACCCTCAGGGAAATCACTTAATATTTCCAGCCTTCTCACATGGGTTCTTGACACTCAGGACTGCAGAGGGGAAAAAAAACACAAAAACTGATTTATGCTGCCGGTCGTCAGACAATGGGGAGGTGAGGTCAGGCACGGGCATTCCTCATCTCTTCCCCAGCACTCCAAGATCCCTTGGGCAAGGTGGAATCAAAGCATTTCAAATGGTAGAGGTCACGAGAGTGACACTGTAAGAGGTAAGGGAGCAGAGCCTCCTCTGGCAGGCTGACACCCATAGATCTTCATCTTCCCATTGTTTCCGCTTGAAAAATTGCGTGTCGTTCGGTTTACTTTTTTTCCCCCCTAACCCTCCTCTCTCCTTAAATCCTGGTGATTTTCCAGTGTGATCTATTGGAATCGTTGGTGTCGAGGCCGGCGGGGATGTGGGATGGGATTTTTAGAGGAATAAAGGGCTGTGGGGTGGCCTTCAGCAAACAGGTGGCTGAGCTGAGCCCCTGGGGATGAAAATCCCCTCTGTGTCCCCTGGGAATTTCATCCCCTGGTTTGTGGCCGTGGCTCTGGGGCCTGGTGTGCTGATGTTGGGTGGCAGAGAGGTTTGGTGGGACATGACAACACGGTCTGGTTCATCCCCTGAAAGCTGATACCCCTGAGCAGACCTCGGGTTGGTCTGAGATGCTGCTGTGGGCACCCAGAGTTTGCTGCTTGGGTACCTCCTCGCCTGGTGTTTCCATCTCTGGAGGTTTCTCTTCTTCCTTATTGTTTGTTCCTGATGGTGTTGGGTTGATGGTTGGACCTGATGACCTTGGAGGTCTTTTCCAACCTCAACAATTCCATGATTGGATCCTGAAAACCCTCTGGGACCACTCTGGAACACACTCCATGGCAAAGGCAGGTGGTCCCACATGGACCAGGGGGGTTTCAATAAGGCTTCAAGTGTCCGGCTTGGGTTTCCAGGAGGTGGTGGTGATGCAGCATCAAGGAGAAGCAAATATTGGGCCAAGTGCCCCCTGAAATAGGCTGGGGTTTTGGGGAACCCCCCGAGGTGCCCATATGTGATTACTTCTCCATCAGAGTGAGGGCATCCAGGGCCAGGCTGAGGGTTGGCTTGTGTCAGGGCAGAGATTTCGGCAGCGTTTGAATCAACTCATCGAGCCGCACGTCTCGTGAACTTTCTTCTTCCATCTGTCTGCACCGAGCCGCCCGTGGAAGGAAATGGATGAGTCCTTCAAACCTTCTCCAGGCCCCGGAAAATGAGGCAGTCCAGTTAACAATAAATGGTGGCTGCTGGGAGCACACATGAGCGGTCTGGTGGAGAAGAAAAGAAAGTTGAGCTTAATGAAGTCCCCGCGCCCGCGTCCCTGCGCGTGGACAGGAAAGGACGGGTGGTTTATAACTGTTTATTGGAGTTAACGGTAATAAATTCCTCACTTGTGATGCATTAACTTTAATGTTTTCATTACGTGATGATTTAGGTTTTCCCTTTCCACGTTGTAAATCATGGTGTCCCGGTAGCACAGCAGGTCGAATGTCTGACATAATGTTGTGTTTGGGGGAGAGAAATAACAGGGGAATGAGTTACACAGATTGGATATTTATACATTTCATACACCATTTTTTTTTTTTTTTTTTCTAGAGGGCTTTAAAAAATTGTGTCCTGGGGAAGCCTGCGATGGGGGGACAGACAGACCCACCCGAGCTGAGCTTTGTGAGATGTGGCAGTGAAGGGCTGGTTTCCATGGCAACTCCCCAAATCCACTTGGTGCTGAAGAGGTGTTTTTTTTTCTCCCCCCTCCCTCTTTGCTGAGTGTGAGCCCTTGGCTAATGAGCTGTGCAAATAGATATTGAGATTTAGTGGTTTTTATTTTGCAATTATAGACTTAGTGATTTGGAAGGAAACTTTTGGGCCAAAGACTCTGCCTCCTCTTTGAATTTTCTTTTTCTTTTTTTCCCTCTGGCAAAGTTGGTTTAACTGCAAACTTGCTGTCAAATTTTCCAGACAGGGGTGGGGTGTGTGGGTGGAAACACCAATAAAAGTTTGGAGGCTTTTTCCACCCTCTTTCAGGCTAAATCCCAGCCCAATCCACAGTCAGCTCTTTGCTGTTGTCTGTGACTTGTTTGCTTATCAATCATCAAACCCACGGTCACGGACTCCTCTGGAAAACCAGCAGTGAATCCCACACTAATCTGGTGTCTGACAAAGGTCCAGCTCTGCTCCTCTGTTTATCTGTGGTTGGTCATTAATTGTGCCAAGGAGGACATCAGGGCCACGGCCCCGTTCAGCCCTGGCTGAAAATTGTTTTCTTGAGTGATTTCCACGGATTTTGGGTTCTCTCCTGACTGTCAAAAGCATCCACCATTGCCTGGGCCCGCTTCATCTTGTTTCTTGCCTTCAGTACTGGTTTGTACTGGTTGCTACAAGAGATCATTCAGCAATTCCTCCCCTGACCCAGAGGAAGCTCTGGGGTTCGCTGCAGGTTTTGGATGGGATTTGGGTTGATGCTTTGGGGAATCCAAGGGGTCTGGAGCCTAAGGATGATCCCAAAGCTGAACACAGGGAACTTCAGTTGATAATTTCCTCTCTGTGATTTGTTACCACTGATTTTCAGCAGCCTCCTGTTTGCTGACCAGATTTCAATCGAGGATGTTATCCCGGGGTGGATGCCTACACTCGGGATTTTGCTTACTGGCCTCTTCTGAAAAGTCAAGCTGAAGCCCAAATAAATCTTCTCTGCTGTGCTTTGCCTTTACTTCATATACTCTCTTATTTTCCTGCTCAAAAAAATGCCACAAAATGAGTCTGGCACACGATCTATTCCATGTGATCCATGCTGACAGTTGTTTAGTTCCCCATTTTCTTTGAAACAGTTTTGCTCATTCTGTTCCCAGGGTTATAAATGATTCTGGGGCTGTTTCCAAAGTGCTGGAAGGTTCAGTGATGTTCCCAAGGCATGGGGGGAAATATCTCTGAGCGCCACCAAGGGCCAAGGAGCCACTGGGGAGATGGAACTGGTCCATGGGGTAGATGATGCTGGTGAGTGATTGAGGATCCCTGGGAGGTTTGGGTGCGGATCCACATGGATCATGATGTGGGGAAGGGGAGATGCTCTCAAGATCTTTCTGATCTTGGAAAAATGATAATGGTTTAAACGTGGGAAGCATTATTCTCCCATCAGAGGTGGATAGGAGCTGCTTGGGTGAGTTTCTCAGAGAGGGTTGTCAGGCATTGGAATGGGCTTCCCAGGACAGTGGTGGAGTCCCCATCCCTGGAGGCATTTAAAAGGCATTTGGACCTGGTCCTTAAGGACAGGGTTTAGTAGTTAGCTTATGGTGTTGGTCAAAGGTTGGACTGGATGATCTTGGAGGTCTCTTCCAACCCAAACAATCTGATTTCTGGATGAACCCTGTGTTTGGGGACACCCAAAAAAGCTCCTCAGCAGTGGCCACCCCCAGCAGCCACCTCCTGGACCCGTTTGCCATGGCAGATCTTAGTGCTGGGTGAGATTTCCAGAAGCTTTCATCCCTCCCCCGAGTTCCTCTGGCTCTGGAGGCAGTGGGAGGGGATGTTTGTCTCTCTCCCATTGTTTTTGGGTTTTTTTTTCCTCCTGAGCTTCAACGGGAAACGAGCGGGGAGGGGAATGGGGGCCAAGTGTGCTCTGGGGCTGAGGGGGGTTTGGGTGTTCCCTGCCAAATTCCCCGGGAGTGGAATCTGCTCCGGGCACAGCTGAGCTGGTGGATAAAGAATGAGCTGAGAGCCCTCCTGCCCCCAGCTCAGGGACCTTTGGGCAGGGGCTGGATGTGACAGCCTGGGTGACATTTTTGTGTCCCTGGTGGCCACGAGTCAGGGAGCACCCCGGGAGGTCCTTGAGGGACATGGGGAGGAGGGGGATGGGACTGTCACGGTGTTTGACAGCCAAAACTCCTCAAAACTCCACCCAAAAGCTGCCGTGTAGGCCTGGGGGGTGACCTGGGTTCAGGCTGATGGATGGTGATGACTTTGAGGCTGGGAACATCCTTCAGCAGCTCCCTGGGGGATGCAGGTGCCAGGACAGGTTGAGATGGACTAAAAAAGGGGAAGGAAAGAGCCAGGGTCATCTTCTGCACCCATGGGTCTCTGGCCCCACTTTTCTCCCCCTCCTGAAATCCTGAAGCTTTGCAGCCTTTCTGCATCCTCTGCAGGAAAGTGATCTCCAGGATCTTGGCACAGAGCTGTTCCTGGAAGGCTGCAGGTGGAACCAGGAATCCCACAGGCTGAGACATTCAGCTGCAGGAGCATCCCTGGGGGGTGGGTGGCTGAGGCTGGAGGTGCTGGTGGCACTGGTGGCACTGGTGGCACTGGGCAGTGCTGCTGGGGGGTGATGGGCTGGAGGAGATCCCAAGGTGGAGAGAACCCACCTCCCTTTCTGGGTCTTCTGTGTGTCCTGTAGGGTGCCCAAAGCCATAGAAGACCCCAGGGACTGTCTTTGCAGCCACCTGGATTGCTGTTAGGGCCGGGTTGGGGACACAGGGACATCCCCAGCAGCCCCAGCTGGCCAGAGCCCCCAGCCCCACATCCCCCTGAGCCCACCCACTCACCCCCCCCATGCAGATTTAATCTCCCTGGCTCTGCCTTGGCAAGGCTGTGTGTAACACAGGTGACAGCTGCCCCCTTCATGTCACATTCTGTAAAATGTAGATTTTCCAGAGCCCCACACAATCAAATCAGCCCTCACAACCCCTCCTTAATGGTCTGAACTTGTCTGAGCAACCAGAGAGGGTTTGAGAAGAAGGGAGTCTCCTTTTGTCCTGATTTCCCTGCTGGGAAACTGAGGCATGAGGTCTCTTGGAGTGCAGGAGAAATCTGGGGTCTTGAGGGTGTTTTGGAGGTGATGCCACCAAGGTGCCCCAGTGAGCTGCCAGCCTGGAACCCCCAAATCACCTGACCTCTGGTTTAGTGGAAAATTGATCTCAAGTAGAGCCAAGCACACCGAGGAGGCAGGAGGTGACCCAGGGGAGTCTCATGGGCAAGAGCCAAGAAATGATGGGTGAGGAGGGGGCTGGAAGAGGTTACTGGGGGCTTTCATGGTGTCCCTGCTGCTTGCCCACTCTTTGTGCCATTCAGAAGCTCCTTGCACACCCCCAGATCTCTCTTGGCAAGTGAGGAAAGAGCAGGAAGTGCCTCTTGGAGAGAGGACCAGGATGCTCGGACACATCCTTGCGTTGGCTCAAGCCACAGCAGCATCCTGCACGTTGGCAATTTCCGCAGCTGCTTTTCTGGGATTGGTGTGTGGGGGGGTGGGATGGAGGGAAGCCCCATGCTGGTAATGGACTGAGCATAAATGAAATTAAAGAAGCGAAGCAGCACGGGCAGCTCCTGCCTCCCCCCCCGGGTAATTCAATTCCGGCGCTGGCGCTGATGGGATCTCACTGGGGCTGCCTCCATCACCCCGCTGGGGCCTGGATTCTTCACATCTAAATAAAAGTTTCACTCAAGCATTTTTTATGCTCCTGCCAGCGGGGTGAAGGAGCTGGCGTTGGGCACATTAATGTCATATTCATACTCACAGGGTCCCCCCCCTGCACCGTTCTGTTTCCATCATCGTAAACATCCCAGAAAATGACATTTGTGTTTGCAAGAGGAGTGGGGGCTTGGGTTTGTTACAATCCAACAAAGGGTTGGGTTGTAAGAAAAAAACACTGAGGGACTCAGTGTTGCTAAAGAAAAGCCCAAACTGGGGTTTGCTGGGCAAGTGCTGGAGAAAAAATGAGATTTTCAGCCTGGGAAGGGGGTGGCTGTGTCCTGCAGCCATTGCAGAGGGGCAATCCCACTGGATCCTGCCTTTCCCCTCCTCTGAATCCCCTCTGACAGCTCCGCACAAGCCGAGGGTTTGTTCTTTGAAGGGCCTGGGTCTCAGCCAGCAGAGCAGACAGACCTGGAGGAGCCTTCCCACCAACCCAAACTTTGCTTCTCTTTGTGTCTGCCGCTCGCCCCGAGACCCATGTGGGGAAGATTTATAGCCAGCCCGGAGTTTGGGAACTATAAAACACACCAAAAAAAAAAAAAAAAAAAAAAAAAAAAAAAAAAAAAAAAAAAAANGGTTGTTTTTTTGTTGTGTTTTCATACAAGCTGTTGGGGCAGGAGAGGAAGGGGAGGGCAGCAAGCCAAGGCCTGGGGGACATCCTGGCCCTGAGGTGAGGATGGGATGTGGCCATCACCTTGTGCAGTGAGAGCCAGAACCATCTGACCAGCAGCCCAGGGAGAGGGGCTGCGGTCTGAGATAAAGGAGACACCAGGCAAGGGGCTGTGTGGTCCAAGTTCATAAAGCTGAGCAGCTCCTGCCTGCTGCCAGGGGCTCCTGGGGACCCAGAGAACCTTGGCTGGGGGTGCAGAGCTGAGCATCGCCTCCAGGAGCATCATCACCAGGCTCAGGATGGGGCCCTGAGGATGGGGCTCTGTGGCCATCATATCACTGACTCAGAGAATTGTTTTTCCCTTTGAGATCACCAAATCCAACCATCCCCAGCACTGCCAGGGCCATGGCATGCTCCTGGTTTCCTTGAGGGCTTCTGGGATCCTGCGGCCGGGATTAGGGATCGGAATGGTTTGGGTGGGAAGGGACCTCCAGGATCGCCCAGTTCCAACCCCGCCTGCTGGTGAGATGGTGGGAGGCCAAGACTTCCACCTCCAGTCTGGCTCCTCAGGATGCTTCTGTAGAAAAGGAGCCCGAAAACATCCTGTGGAAATGGGAGATGCCACAGCTCTGCTCTGCTCTCTCTAGGGCTGGAGGAGATCACCCCCAGGCCTGTTCAAGGGGACATTTTGAAGCAAGGATATCTGGAGAAGAAGTCCCGAGGTAAAGTACACCACCAGGTTTGGGGACATCAGCTCTGAATTACCAAAAACTCCAATTTTCTGCTGCAGCTTTGTCTGCAGGCACTGGCAGAACCTTCCAGGCTGCTCTCAGGCACCCAGGGAGGGCACAGCCTTCATTTCTTTCTCCTCCTTTGCAGATCATCAAACTGAAAGAAAAAAAAAAAAAAAAGTAAAAAAAAAAAAAAGATTAAAACCCAGCAATTGAATTAAAGCAGCAGCCCAGTCCTCTTAAGGCAAGATGTGCCCTTCTAGTACCTAATGAGGATAAAATCCCAGGGAAGACAAGGGAGTTGGTAGCATCACACACATTAGCAGGTTGAGATAAGGACTGTGAGTCAGCCTCGGGTTTATCTTGATTTTACTGGCTCTTGTGAAAGCTACAAATTATTTCCTCATCACTGGGATTTTATCTTGATTTATTTGCTGTATGACAGGGGGCATGAGGCAAGAACAGCCCCTTTTTAACTCATGGCCATCAGCTGTGGAACTGGCCCCCTGCATGGGTTTGCTTGCTCCAAGGACAGAGAAAAAACTGAAACCTCATTGGGGAGGTTGAACCCAAAGAAACCAAAAAAACCTCCTGGGTCAGCAGCTCAGCTCAGTGCTGGAGAAGGCTGCAGAGGCTCCAGCCTGGTAGGATGGGTTGGTTCTCTCTTCCTTGGTTGAGGTTTTGGATCTAAATTTGCTGACCTGAATTTTGTGCCAGAAATCTGCAGGATTCTATTAGAAAATTAAAAATAAATAAATAAAAAAATATTCTTTCCTCTAAATGTTCAGCTGAAGCACACAAGGATAGAACAGAAATTAACATTTTTTTACTCTTTTTCTCTTCTTCTTTCTAGAGCACAGCTTCTTTGGGTCGGAGTGGCAGAAGAGGTGGTGTGTCCTCCACAGAAAGACTTTTTACTACTATGCCAACGAGAAAAGTAAGAAGTGAGGCCCCTGCCCCTGGTCCCCAAGCTTGGGGGTGGTGGCTGAGGACGTGGAAGGGCTGGAGGAGAGCAGGGAGACCCTTCCTGAGGGACACAGGGGAGGTGGGAAGGTTGTAAATCCCTCCCAGAGCACAACAGGGAGATTCTCCTCAAAAGGTAGAACTCAGCTTTTGGGTTTTTTCCCCAAAAAACACCTTTATAAGTGAAGACCAAGAGCAGAGAGCCACAGAGCTGTGTGTACCAGGTTTTCCATCAGCCCTCAGCTGGGCTTCAGCCCCCGGAGTGACTGTGTGTAACCCACCTGGCAGTGTACATCAATATTTTGCAGTCATGCTCCATCAGGTACATACAAACAGACAGCTCGTATCTCCAGCAGATTTGGGCATGATGAGATAGATGGCTTTCCTCTCCTCCACCCAGCCAGGACCACGGCATGGAAGCAGCTCCAAAGCCCAGACCTACAGCCTTGGTTTGCTGGGAGCGGGATAGGATTGAACCCCAGTGGGAACACACCCCAGGTGACTGCAGAGAGGTTCCTTCTCCCCACCCTGCCTGACACCAGGACCCAGTTCTCCAAGGCCTCCCTGAATTCCTTCCTCTGCCCCAGCCCAGTAATTCCTGACCAGCAGAATAATCTTTGGCCTCATTTGCCCCATGTCCAGGCTTGCTCTCTGCCCCACCACAGCTGCCTCACCTCCTGCAGCCTTTTGCTGCCTGCTCACTACCTCCCAGGGTCTGACAGGGCATCCTCCTGACCCTGCCTTTATGAAAAGTTTATATTTTTTTGTTTTTAAATACTCCTTTTGGCTCTCCTGGGGGAGGAGGTGCTGAGCCTGAAGGGGTTTTATGGTCGTTTCCCCTTGACATGGGGTGTGCCTCAGTTTCCCTCTGTGGGACACAACCATCTGCACCACCCAGAAGTGCAAGCAGCTTGATGGAAAGATGCAAACTGTGTTATTTAGAGAGTTTTACTTTGTTTTCCAGGCAAGCAACCTAAAGGCAACTTCTCCATTGAGCACTACAGTGCCCGGATGGCTTCTCACCTGCGCAGGGACTCCCGCAGGAGCTGCTGCTTTGAGCTAACCTGCCCTGGCAAACGCTCCTACGAGGTAGGAACTGGGAGGAAAAATGGAGCTTCTGGGCTGCTTTGGACTCAAGGTGCAAAAGCACCTGGGTCCAGGCCTGGGGCAGAGGTGCAGGAGCTGGAGGGTCAGGGAGGCTGTGAGTACCCAAACCCCTGTGAAACAACCCAAAAGGTGCTGCTGCTTCTCCTTCTGGGCAGCCCAGCTCAGCATGGACTTTCTCTTGGCACAGGGTTGAGTGAGAACACAGAGAGGGTTGGCTTTGGAAAGCCCATTTTTATATGAGCAGTCAGAGCCAGGTTCAATTTAAACCTTCAGGCTGAGTGTCCAGGCAGGGGGAGCCTAAAAATTGGTGTCATGACAAACCTGCCCAACCCACCAAGTGTGGGGTCAGCGTAGTGGATGCAGCAGGGATTGTGGTTTTCATCTGGATTATTGTAATGAATTGGGCTTGACAGCTTTCCTCTGGGATGGGCTGGCTCTGTTCTGCTTCTGTTTCCCCCTTTGGAATAGAAGTGGAGTAAAGAAGTGAAGTGGTTTTCCCCAAGTCAGAGGGTAGAGAAGGGCAGGTCCAGGATCTCCATCCCCTGTTCTAGCAGCAAATCTTTTTTTCCTTTCCCTCCATGCAAGCAGCAGCCCAGTAACAAGTGCCCCTCTCCCCAGTTCACAGCCCCAAGCCCAGCAGAGGCTGAAGATTGGGTGGATCAGATCCAGTTCCTCCTGAAAGGTGAGTCTGGCAGCTTGGCTGTTGTTGGGACAGGGTTGTGTGATCCCTCAGATGCTGCAACTGTCACCAAGTGGGGCAAGGAAGGGGTGTGGGGGTCAGACCCCATTCCTTGAGGCACTTGATGAATTTGGCTTTGACCCTCAGCACTTGCCCCCCTGCCTTGGGTTAGTCCTTTGTTTCAGCCTCATCTCAGTTTCCACCCCCTTTTCTTCACCCCAGGTGCTCATGGGCTGAGCAAGGGGACAGTCCCCTCCCTGCAAGGTCCCAAGTGAGCACCAAGCCCCATGGGATGGGCTCTGTTGCTTGGTTTCAGCTCCCTGGAAGCACCAGCTGGTACTGTGTTTTCCCCTTCTCCCCATGCTTGTGGTCTCTCCTGCCAGACCTGAACTCCCTCACCATCCCCTGTGATGAGGAGGAGGAGGAGGAGGATGAAGAGCTCTACAATGACGTGGACAGTTCTGACTCTGTGCACACAGCATCCCACAACAGGACCCTGCATCAGGATGAGGCAGACCTGGAGATGGAAGAGGATGACATCTATGAGGTTCTGCCAGGTGAGCAACTAAATAAAGAGGTCAGAGCCCCGGCCATCCCCTGGCTGTGGCCCTGCAGACCTGGGTCACATCACACATGGACTTGGAATGATCATCCAAAGGCTCTGCTGAGTTTAAAGGACCCATAACTCAAAGGTTTGAGCCCGTTTCTTTGTTCAGGCTGGACCAAAACCTTTTTGTTCTGGTGAGGCTGAGGGTTTGGAAAGCCAGGTGGGGCTTTCAGGGGTTGTGCTGCCTTCAGCTTGAGCCATATTAGGTTTGGTGAGAGTGGAATCTCTGGGCTGTGTTACCTGGAAAATCAGAGTTTAGATGATGAAAATGCTCCCTCTGGGCACGCAGCCCTGGCTGTAACACAATTAGTGGCCTTCCAGGAGATGATCAGATAACTGCATTAAGGACCAGGGCTTGTTCACCACCAGTGCACGGGGTCTGGAGGTAGCAGGGCAGTGGCTGTGGGTCAAAGGAGCCAGAGCTGATCCTGTTCCTGGCACAGAACCCAAATTCTGATGTGACATGTCCCAGGGTTTGGTTACCAGGGTCACCTGAGCCTGGCTGAAACATGAGGGGTCCCTTGGTGTCTGTGTTGGGAGCTGCAGAAGAGGTCCTTGTTGCTTCTTATTTATTTCAGAAATTTAGAATTGTAGAAATTAAAATATATATATATATATTAAGTGCCCCAGACGGGTTTATGTTGCTTGAGATCTGTTGCCAAAGGGAATCCCTGCTCTGCCCTTGGTCCTCACGGATGTTCCTCTCCTGCTCCTTCCCTGGTGTTGAGGCTGCAGAGAAGGAGGAGAGGACATCCCAGCCAAACCTTCCCTTTAACTGTGGAGCTTTTTCATCCCTGTGCTGAGCCAGGGTGCAGACAGGAGTGCTGGGGGATGGAGCATCCTGCCTGGATGCTGGAATCACACCAGCAGATGGGGACATGGCTGGGACACCATGCAGGACACAGCCAGTGGGCAGCAAAGCCCCAGCTCTGCCCTCTGGACACCTTCCTGCCCTCCTGCATCCCCCAGGTCCCTGCTGGGAGGGATGCAGGTGGTGGTGGCACGTTGGGGTAGAACCTGTGAGTGGGGAGAAGATGTCTGGGACCTCCTGGGGACACCCCAACAAGCACAGGGAAGGTCCCCACCCAAACCAGGGTCCCCTTGGGGTCCCGAGTGAAAACAGAGAGAAGGGGGAGAAAGGAGAGGGGAGTTGAGGAGATAATTTCCCCAGCAAGTCATCGTCGTTAATGAAGTTTTACAAAAACAGATACAACCAAGGAAAAATAAAATTTCACAGGTGATAAATTTTTCCAATTTCCCTGGCAGAATTCGATAGGATTGTTAAATTAAGAGTGAAGGTGTCTGTTAGGAAGCAACGAGCAGTGATGGGTAATTTTATAGAGTGGAAAATTGAATCAAATTGCTTACATTAAAACACAGCTCCTCTGAGAATCTGCCCAGTGCCCTGGCTGCTCTGGGGGGGCTCAGGACCCCAGGTGTGGGTGCTCAGGGATGTGCTGCCCCAGCAAAGGTGTCTTCTCCAGGGTGGTGATGCTCTGCAGAGGGGGGGGAGCAGCACAGCCCCCAGGAGCTGCTTTTTTCCGCCTTTTCCCTCTGATCCAGCACTCTGGAATCCAGATGGTGGCTGAGATCAGAGCCAGGCTTGGGAAGGGAAAGCATCACTTCCAGACTTGACTTGGAAAAATACCTGGTCCTAACAGCCTGTGGGGTGGAGGGGAGCTGCTTGCATCCCCACGGGCTCCATCCCTGGGTTGCACAGCTCAGAATCCACAGGGATTGAGCCTGGGGCCCTCCCAGGGGGTCTGCACCCAGGCTGTGGGCAGGGAGAGCACTTGGCTGGCCCCAGGAAACATCCCAGGTGGTTTTTCCTCTGTTCCCTCCAAAAAAGCCTCCATCTGTCACAGCCCAGCAGCCTCCCAGAGCACCCAAAAGGTTTTTTTCCTCCCAACACCCTTTGGAAAAGGCACAGAGTGAGTGGTCAGCAGGGAGGAGAATTTGGAAAGAGAGGGAAACTGAGGCACAGAATAGGTTCAGTGAGGTTAGGGAGTTTGGTGCCTACATAAAGGAATCCAGACAGGAGGGCCTGGGGGGTGTGGGTGGGAATGAGGGGGTGGGGGGTGCTGCTCTNCCCTCCTCTGCCTCTTTCTCCTCCTTAATTTCCACTTCTCTCCCCCCACCCTTCCTCATGTTTCTGTCCTGGCATTTCTTCTCCCTCTCTGGTTTTCTCCAGACTCTGAGTCCCGTGCAGGAAGTGTCTCTTCCGAGGGGGCTCTGGGCGAGGTGCTGCCAAAATTTATGAGGCCATAAGAAGTGATTTGTTTGTAGCAGTGTTAACAACAATTCAAATTTTTTTATGCAACGCATTTTAAAATATTATCTGTGACTTCCTCCCTTCCACTCTTCACAATTAAGCCAGGGATTTATTATCCTGACAGTCGGAGGCTCTCACAGCCCTCTGCCTGCCGGGGTTGTTGGTGCAGCAGAACACTCACAGCCCCTGGACCACAAAACCTTTAGAGTTTCCTTCCAACCCAAATTATTCTATGATTCTCTGACTTCTCAGCTCTGCTTTTCTCCCCCCCAGAGGAGGAGCTGGGCCACCCCTGCCCCGAGGACAAGGAGGGTGCTGGGAGCAGACAGAGGAGAGGTAAGAGCCCACCACGTTTTGACCAACCCAAAGGATCTCCAGGGTTGGGGGGTCTGAGCCCAGAGACCTCTGAACACCCCACGGGGTGTGGGTGGGTGGGGAGGATGAGAGCAGAGCAATGGGTGACTGGGGAGGTTCAGACAGCTCCTGCTTGGGAGCTCTTCCCACCTCCTCCAGGCCATGGACATGGGGGTTTCCTCTCCTTTTCGGATGAGCACCCCGTGGTGTGGGGTGGGGAAGCCCCAGAGCATCCCCCCCTCCTCCTGCCCGCTGAGCTGCCTGTGCTGAAGGATCTCCCATGGATCTCCCTCCCATCCCTGTCCCTCAGCCCATCCTGGAGCCAACCCCTCCTGCTGCATCCTGAGGAGAAACCCTGGGGCAGAACCATCCTGGGGAGAGGGCAGGAAGCGAGTCCTGGCCCAGAGGAAGCTGCAGCAGGGAGGGAAGCCAGAAGGACAAGTGCCACCACCCCAGGAACCAGCACCAAGAGCTCACCAGGGCCCCCCCACCTCTGCTTTTTCCTTAAGGACCCGCTCCAGGGGCTGGGAGCGGAAGGTCTGTTTCCTCCCCGCTCCCACCTGCTTCGTTTTCCATCCCCACTTCCTCCCGGGAACAGGAAAGTGACGTTTGTGTCCCAGCAGCCAGGGCTGGGCCAGGGGCTTCCTGCTGCTCCTCTCTGCAGGGGTAAACACATCCTCCTGGCACAGCCCAGCCCAGGGGAGCTTCCTGCTCCATCCTCCTGCTCCAGAGCTCAGAGAGGGGAAGGTCTCACCCCAGTGATGGAGCTGGAGACCCCCAGCAGACATCCTGCTCCTGGGGTGATGGAGACCCCAGAGCTTTGGGGGTGGGTGCTGGATGGTGGGGGTGGCTGAACCAGCTCCTCCTCTGCTGGAATTCACAAGCACCCCAAGCATTGCTCAGGTAATTTTTGCCCTCCCAAAAGTCCACAAGCCCCCCACACACACTTTTCTCAACTCACAGGTGATAGGATAAGAGGAAAAATGGCCCTAAGTTGCAGCAGGGGAGGTTGAGATCAGATATTGGGAATAATTTCTGCACCAAAAGGTTTTGGCACTGGCCCAGGCTGCCCAGGGCAGTGGTGGAGTCCCCAGCCCTGGGGGTATTTAAAGGCTGTGGAGATGTGGTGCTGAGGGACATGGGTTGGTGGTGGCCTTGGCAGTGCTGGGGGAAGGGTTGGACTGGAGGATCATAAACATCTTTTCCAGTCTGAATGATTCCATGATTCCTGGTGGTTTTGGAAAGCCTGATCCCACAGTTCCCTTTAGCCACCACCAACCCCCCCCAGGTGCTTCCTGGGCCCTTGTCCCCAGCCCTGGAGGACACTTGGACCCATTTCTCCCCAGAGCCTGGGAGCACAGGCAGGGTTGAGTCCCAGCCACTCACAGCTAGTCAGGGTTGTTCCACTCCTCCTGGGTCACTGGGGCTCATTTCCCACCCCCCAGCCCCACCACCTGCTTGGCCACTGGACCCTGTGGCAGCTGCAGCCGGTACCACCCAGAAAACCCCAACATCCTGCTCCTTATCCACCATCCCGGGGTCTCCAGACGGGGCTGGACACTTGTCTGTGTCCTCACTCCTTGGCACTGGGTGAGGGGAGGGGACTTGCAGGCGTTTTCCTTCTCCTTTCCCAGCTGCTCCCCCTCCCCATGGGTTTTCCATCTGGGGGTGGGGGTCAGGGGGGTGCAGAGCACCCACAGCCCCATGGCAGGGTGATGCTGGCAATGTCACCGTGTCCCTGCACCCCAAGGCCACCCCGTGGATGTTGGCTCCTGCCTGTCAGAGCCCTGCCAGCCCCCCTGCTCAGCACCAGCAGCCTCTGCCCCCCAGTCCTGGTTGTTGTTCCTCGTTAGAACCTGTCCCCTAATTAACACTGGCATGATGGCTTCCAGCCCTGCCTCTGGTTTTTACACTCAATAACAGATCAGGCTCTTGCTCCTGAAGTGCTGGGCTGCAGCTCAAGAGGGAAAGGTTATCGTGGAGCCCTCCTGCTTTCTGCTCGGGTCACACTGTGCTCCTGTCCAAGTGGAACAAGGGGGAGAGATGGAGCTGCTGGAAGGGCCTCTGTGCCTTAATGCCACCAGGCAGCCAAAGAGCCAGATGAGCATTTGGCTGATGGAAAGCTTTTGTTTCTCCTTGCCAAGAGCCACGAGGCTGCAGCACTGCTGGAGCAGCCCTGGGAGCTTCAGGCATTTGTTCCTCACCGTGATGCTCAGGCTCTGGGGTGGCTGCTGGGATGCCAGCACCCCCAAACACAGCAAAATTCCTCTGCTTGGAAGATAAAGACCCGCTGGTGTGTCCCAGCCCTCACCCTCTGCTCGGCCTGGCAGGAGGTTTCACTCAGCACCAGCACAGCCAGGACCCCCCTGAGCTGCAGGAGCTGTCAGGGGCTCTCAGCATCAACAGGCTGCTGGGGAAACTGGCAGGAGCAAAGGGCTTGGGGTGGATGGTGCCTCTCCCACAGCCCCTGCTTGGGGCATGCTCAAGCTGCAGAAGAAAATGATGTTTTTGTCACACTGGGCTGGTTTGCTGAGCCCAAGGACTCGGCACAGCAGCAGGAGCTCATCCCACTCCCATCAGGGGCAATGAGGTTTCAGTGTCTGGATGGGGCTTTGGAAAAGAAACCTCTTTGCTGGGAAAAGGGATGGAGCTGGGGTGCCTGGGTGAGGCAGGAAGCCAAGGATTGCTCATCTGGATCCATCCCACATCCCACCCAGCCTGGAGCCAGCGGGTCGGGAGGATCAGAGACATTCACCATCCCCTGTGGAGCTCCAGAGGGGAGATCTCCCTTGCCTGCCCTGATCTTTTGAGTGCAAAAATGGGAGCCAGGAGCCTTTTTCTGCAAACAGTTGTAATTTTCACGAGATCATCTCAAGAGCTTCTCTTTATGGCTTCATGGGAACTGGGTGCAGAGCCCAGATGTGCTTTCATCCCAAGGCAGCTTCATCTGATGCAACTGAAGGCAGGGCTGGAGGGAGAGCTGAGCCCTTTCAGCCACCAGGATTGGAAAGGATACAGGAGCACGAGCAGGAACCTCCCTGTGGGCTGGGAAATGTTCTCCCTTTGTAGGGGTGGGGTGCTGTCTCCAGGCTCCCACTCCCATCTTCTCCTTTCCCTTCTCCTTTCTCTGCTCCTTGGTGGGGTGGTCGGATGCTTCCCAGGTCCTCTTGTTCCTTTGAGGATCAGCTGTGGGGTAGGGAGGCACATCCCAAGCATTCCCAGAAAAGGAGGGAGAGCTGAGGCCAGGCTGATCCCAGCAGCATCCTCCCTGTCCTGGGGGAAGCTGTGGCTGGGGGGCAGGAACTGGCCCTTCCACCTCTGGAAACCCCTCATGGGAAGAAGTCTCTGACCCAACACATCAGCTCAGAGCAGAGGCTGCTTGGGTAGGGGAGGAGTGGGGTTTGAATCTCTTTAAATCTCCGTGGGCTCAGTGGAGTTTGGGAGCTCTCAGGGGCCCCCAGCAGCCGTTCCCCAGCCATGGACACCAGGAGGTGGGTGCCAAGCACTGTCCCCCCATCCCAGCTCACCTCCGCCTCACAGTGTCACCCTCCCCCTGCCTGTAATGACCTTTTTTGTTCATCACACAACTTGCTGGCTTCATCCAAAGCTGTTCCTGCCTCATCCTTGGCTCCCACACGCCCTGAGATTTCCTCTGCCTCCAGTTCATAACCTCTGGTTCCTGCTCTTAGCACAAGCTTAAATAACTCAGGAGCTTCTACTCCTTCTATTCCCTTCACAATCTTTTCCTTGCCACTCTCTGCTCCCCCTTTAATACTTTCCAAAGGATGCAGACCTACTTCTTTTTTCTTTTTTCTTTTTTTTTATCCCATCCCAGCCTTTCTATTTAAGTTCCCCAAGTCCCTGAGTCATTCCGTGGGCTCCCTGCTGTGCCATTATCCCTCTCTGTAATGTCCTTTTTCATATTTAGGTGATCAAATCTGGGCACAGCACTCCAGCTGCACCCTTATCACTCAGTCCCTGATACCCTATTAGAAACATTTCCTCCACCATGTGCTCGATATTTTCTATTTATGCTTTTTCTGGGCTTGGTTCAGCTGTGTGGCAGAGCAGCACAGATCACTGGTACAGCCCCACTGCTCGGATCATTCCCACCCCCCCCTGCTCCCTGCAAAATGTCATTTTACAGGGTTTAATTATCCATGGGGGTCACATCACAGAGATGTCCATGTCGTGACATCTGGAGTCACCCCCACCTGGGTGCTGTGCCAGCAGAGCACCTGAAGCCTTTGGTCCAGAAGCAGATTTTAACAGTTTCCTTGTGTGCTTAGAAACTGGGAATTTTGGGAGGTTTGGGTTTGGTTTGTTGTTTGTTTTGGGGTTTTTTTTTGATGCTGTGAAGGGTCTGTTGGATGCACTGGGACAAGTCACCTTCCCGGGCTGCAAACTGGGCAGAGCAGCATCTCCCCCAGTCCTGGGACTCTGCAAAACCATCATCAGGCTGGTCTGGCCCCATCTCAGGGGGGATGATTTCTGTCCCTTGATGGGTTTCCACCTTTTGTGGTGGCTTTGGTCTCTGGGGTGGGAAATGCCCTTCTGAGGTGGCAAAGATGGAAATGTTCTGTTCTGGTGAGATGTTTTCCAGAAAGCCCATGCACACATTTAGTCCTGGGCTGTCTCCAGCCTTGGCACCATTTGCCAACAGCCTCCTCAGCCCAAATCCGTGGCTTGCAGCAGGCAGATTGGAAAAGGAAAAAAAAAAAAGGGGGAAAAAAAGCTTGCTGGCTCATGTCCCCTTCTCTCATGTCCCCTTCTCTTTCCAGTCTGTGCTCAGGGACACGGAGCCTTCCCAGACTCCCACCCCGATGGGAAGATGGAGCCCTGAGCCATCAGGCTGTGTCACCCCCTGGAATTTGGGGACTTCCTCTGCCCCCCCAGGAGGAGAGGCTGGAGGCAGATGTGTGCTCCCTGTTCCCATCCCTGCTCCAGGCTCTCCAGGTCGAGCTGTTTGCTTGCTGAGCAGCCCCTGCTCCATCTCCTGCAATCCCCTGCTCGATGCCTTTGATGAATAAATAAACTTGGCTGTCACCTTCCCCAGCAGCATCCTCCCAGAGGCCCTCTGCAAGGCCCGCTCTTAATTAACAGTTCTCCTCTTCCACGGCCTCTGGCACGGCCAATAACTCAGCAGCACCAGGGCAGGGACATGAGTCCTGCTGCCACATCTCCCCTGCGTGCCCAGACTCTGGGTGTCCCCCTCAGGGGCACTTTGCTTTGAGGCTGAGAAGGAGACGAGGGACTTGGGGGGAGAAGGAATCTGGTTCCCTTTAATTCAGGCCTTTCAGAAATAGAAACATTTATCAAGGTGTTTCTGTGTATTTACTGGTAGTTATTGCATTTATTTATTGACCAGACCTTTAGGTTTGTTGGGGGGTTTTTTGGTTTGGTTTTTTTTTTTGCAGCACCTCTTTGGCCTTTTAATTAAAATGTGACACAAATAACACCAACACTTCTTTCCTTCCCCCCTGAAAAAATCCCCACCCCTCTCCACCACCACCCCAATATATCCCCGTGGAATTCCCTCTCCCCCTGACCTGGCTTTTTATTGTTGTTGTTTTTAATTTACCCCAGGAGCTCCTGGGAGAGATTATGCCAATTACTACCACGGGCTGTGGGACTGCAGCAGTGAGCACCCCGACGAGCTCCCCTTCCAGCGTGGGGACCTCATCTACATCCTCAGCAAGGTAAGAGCAGCACCAGCTCCACCTCCACCCTCTCGGGGCTGGGGCTCCGTGGCAAGGTCAAAAACTGATGAAATGGATAAAAAACCAGTGATTTAGTGGAGAGAAGGGGGAGAGCGGCCACGTGGGAGCCAGACCCCAGCACCCTGCTCCCAGCAGGGCCACACGTGGCGTTTCCAGTGCCCCAAAGCAAGATTATTTTCTATTTTTTTTTTAATTTTTTCCACTTTAATGGAGTCTGGACGTGCTGTTGCTCAGGTATCACAGGGGTAATGGAGTTGCTCAGCCGGGTGTGACCAGGGTCCCTTCGGCAAGCACATGCAGGTGAATACATTAAATGTTTGCATTCAGGGGTCGAGCAGAGTCCCCCGGGGGCTGTGACCCTTCTGCCACCCTGCCTGGCCCCCCAGGGCTCTGTCCCAGCTCCCAACCGGTCCCTTCTGGCTCGTGGTGGCCCTGGCTGGCAGGGGTGAGCAGGGGGGGTTGTGTTTGGGGGGTGATGGTTTGCAGGGGACTTGGCACAGGGAGGGGGATGACCTGGGTTGAGGGGGNTGGACTTGGGGGGGGGGAAGGGGGGAGTGTTGCAGGGTGCAGGTGGTGGTTTGCAATGTGTTTTCTACCCCAGTCTGGCATGGGAACAAGGATGAATTTGGTGGTTGCACCCCATCTGCCCCCCCAGTGGGCACCCATCAAATGGACCCAGCGTGGGGAAGGGGGACACGTGTGGCAGGGGCTCAGCTGGGGTGAGCACAAACCTTTAGAGGTGAGGAACACCTCCAGGTCTCAGATTGTCAAGACCAAGGCTGTGTTTTATAGCTGAGAAAAAAAAAAAAAAAAGAATTGGATTGAGTTTGGTGGCCCCAGGTGGGTGGAACAGGAGATCAGACGCCACCGTGATGGGCGGAAGAGCTGTGGTGGCCACGTCAACCATCCTTGGAGGTTTTGTCCACTCATCAGAGCCCTTGAGGCCAGAGCCACAGCAGCACAGGGCACGTCCCCACCTCAGTGGGGCCAGGACCATCAGTAGCTGCTGCATTTGGGGCCAGGTCTTGTGTGTCTCCACCTGGAGCAGCTTTGAGGTTGGGCTTCACCACCCCCTTCTGGAGAGCTGAGAATTCCCCATCTGTGAATCCCAAAGCACTTTATGGTGACATTGAGCAACTCGCTGCCCATCCCAGGATGGGGCTGATGCGTCCCAGGCACTGCACCCCCAATCCCAGCTTGTCACCTCATTTATCCAGGGGTGTGGGGGGGACACCCAGGGGTGATCCCCAAACCGCGGCCGGTGCCTGGGTCCATCCCGGTGATGGGGCCGGGTGGTTCTGCTCCCCCCCTTGCCAGCTCAGGGACACAGCTTGGCATCACGACGGGGGTTTTGCTCTCTTCAGTGGCTCCAGATTGCTACTCTTGTGCTGGCTTCCTCGCACGGAACCGATGGGTCCTGGGAGCTTTTCCCCCGTAAATTACTTTGCGCGACGGATGCTGGCGGCCACGGCGCGGGGCTTGGGAGAAGGAAATGGGGGGGGGAG
>JAAWXA010000058.1:470001-484181 GCA_038090715.1 Florisuga fusca
CAGGGGAGGTTGAGGTTGGAGCTGGGGAACAATTTCTCAATGCCTGGAAAGGGTTGTCAGGGCCTGGCCCAGGCTGCCCAGGGCAGGGCTGGAGTCCCTGGAGATGTGGTGCGTGGGGTGGGGGTGATCCTGGGGGAACGCTCGGACTCCAACCCCAACGCCTCCATCCCCTCCCGCTGGGATTCCTTGCTCCAGGGTCTCTCCTGGAGTGTTTGTTCCCTCCCTGCATCCCCGAGGAGCCCGGAGGTGGGTTGGGAGGTTGAACTGGGGCTGAGCTGGTGGCTTTGGCTTTTGTTTGGGCTCAGCTCAAAGCTGGCACTCAGGACTTCCCAGAAATGTGGTTTTTGTTGGGGCTTTGGGGTTTTTTTGTTTGTTTTGTTTTGTTTTGTTTTCTCACCGTCTTCAGGTTCTGGGCAGTGGAAGGTTTTAAAATGTTTCTTCCCACTTCAAAAGGGAGAAGCTGCCTCCTGCCTGGCACGTGTGGAGCAGCCCTGGCAGCTCAGGAGTCACTGGGTGAGCCCAGCCAAGGCCGAGAGAGGCAGCAGGAGGAGGAGGAGGAAACATTTTGAGTCTCAAACTCCTTAGAGCTGAGCTGAACTCCTCATCCTGCAGCTCAGGGAACTCCAGTTCAGCCTCTGGGTCTCCTCTCAGGCATCCCAGGGAGGTGTTGGAGCTTCCCAGGGAGGTGTTGGAGCTTCCCAAGGAAGTTTCCCAGCCAGGGCCTGGGGGGTTCCTGTCTCTCTGGAGGAGTTTTCAGTGCCTGGCTGCAGATCTCCAGGAGATCTCCTCATCCTGGGCTCTCCTCCACTTGGATTTACTCCACCCCAGCTCCTGCTCCTCCTGCCCCACAGCTCAGGGTTTTCTCCACCCCGTGCTGCTCCTTTCTTTCTGGCCTTTTGCTGAAGTTTGAATTTATTTATTTCCTTCTCAAGTGGCTGAGGTGTGTCCTGGATCCTTTTCCTCTGAGCTGCAGACCAAGAAGTTGGTTTTTTCAGTCCCTTCTTCTCCTTTCCAGCCTTGCCTGGAGCTTTGGGTACAAACAGCAAATGAGACTGAAAGGATGTGGCATGGGCCTGCCCTCAGTTTGTCTTAAATCCTTTTTTTTTAAATTTTTTGGGGTTTTTTTTATCAGCCAGCTTGGTTTTTCCACAGATGAAGTCTAAAACACTGAAGCTGAGTTTTAAGGTCCATGCTGAGCTCTGTCCCAGGCAGGAGACACTTGTGTCCCCCCTGCAGGAATTCTCTCTCCTCCCCTCAAAAAAAAAAAAACAAAAAGCAGAATTAATGTTTTCCTCCTCCACTCCCAAACCCTCCCTGAGGGTCTTTGTTTCAGAGCTCTGGAGAGGCTGAATCCTCCCTGAGCTTCCCAGACCCCAGGGATGGCTTCACCCTCTGCTGGGAAGCACCAGCACCTTCTCCCTGGGTCCCAGCACCCCCAGAGGGGGCTGTGTCAGGATGGGGGCTCTGGGGGCTCTGGGGGCTCTGGGGAGGTGGCTGCAGGGTTTGGATGCTTTGGGATTGGGGAATTTGTCCCTCCCCTTGGCAAACTCTTCCTCCAAGTGCTCCTGGCTCTGCCAGCAGAACCCCCTGACCCAGGAGCTTCTGGGCATCCTCAGGTGCTGCTCCCAGTCCCTGGGCTGATCAGGAGGTTCTGCTGGGAGGGGGGAAGCCCAGGATCCCCCCCCCCCTCCAGGCTGTCTCAGGGTTCTGGGTGTATCTGGAGCCTCCTGGGCTCTGACCCCTTCCCAGCAGCCACGAGGTGCTGGATGAGGAGGAGGAGGCTGGAGGGGAGGAAGGAACTGCCTGAAGAATTCCAGAGTGAAAAGAAGAATTTCCAGAGTGAAACTCGAGCTCTGGGCTTCCTGCTGGGGGTGGGTCAGAGCCTGCAGCCTGGGGGGAGGTTCTGTCTCTGGGGAGCTGAGCAGGGAGAAGCCTCCTGCCTGCTCTTTGCTTTGCTTGGGGATTTTTATTTTTTTTTTTCCTCCCCCCTCCCTGAATGGGGCAACCACAGCTCATCCCTGGGGGCTGGGGATGCTCTGGGACTGGGGGAGGGGGAAGCAGGGTCTGTCTGGGGGTGTCCCTGCTGGGCAGGGGGCTTCTCCCTGGGCTCAGTGCTCCCACCAGGTGTTGGGGTTCATCTGGGGCAGATGCAGGAGCTCTGGAGGCTCAGCCTGAGCAGCACAAGGAGTTCCCCCTCCTCCCTCCCTGCCCTGCTGCCCCCCCAGCTGGGACCACCCTTAGGGGGAAGGGGGGGGAGATCCCAAGTGCTAAACATGAGCAGGGGGAGGAGAAGGTTTGTCCTGGGCTCTGGGACCCCCAAAACTCACTCAGTGACCCCCAAACCCCCCCTGCCCTGTGCTGCCTGCCCCCTCCTATCCTCTCCTTTGAGTTCTGGGGGGCTCTGGTTTGAAGCCCCCTCCTGGGAGGGGATTTCATCCCCTGAACCCCTCCAGCCAGTGCCACCCCCAGGACTGGTTTGGTCTCTGGGTTCCCCACACCAGCCCCACTCTGCTGAGGTCTCAGCCCCCTGAGAGCTTCTGGAAGGTTCCAGAGAACCCGAGTGCTGAAGTGCAGGTTCCCAGGGCAGGTGGTGTCTGACCTGCTCACCCACCACTGCCTTTGCTGGGGGAAAATACTTTTTATATTTATTTATTTTTTTTACTGGAATAAAAAGCCAGAGGAGCTCCCGGGGCAGCTGCTCAGCTGTGAGGAGCCTGAGCTGGAGGTTGGGTCAGGGGGAGACCTGGAACCTCCCAACCCCTTTGGTGGCTCTGAACCCCTGCAGGGGGTGGCAGAGCTCAGGACCCTCTCAGGGGAGCTCTCAGGACCCTCTCAGGGGAGCTCTCAGGACCCTCTCAGAGGAGCTCTCAGAGCTCCCCAGGAGCCTGAGGGGGTTTTTGGGAGATCCTGCAGAGGGCTGAGGTGCACAGCACCCTGGGCTGGGGGTTTGGGGCTCTCAGAGGAGTTTCCTTGCAGCCCCAGGGGGTTGCCAGAGCCATTTCTCCTCCCTGGTCCCCTCAGGGAGCTGCACTTAGAGCCACCCCGGGTATTTATGGCCACTAGCCCTGGGCTACCTCAGGCCTGAGTGCTCTCTGAGCTCTGTGGCACTTGTGCTGCTTCCCAGGGAGACACACACAGAGGAATCTTTTGTTTCTGCTGTCTGAGCATCTCCAGAAGATAAGGGGAGAGAAAGAGGGAAAAAAAACAAAAAACCACCAAATGTTCAGGATTGGTGAGGGAGATAAATATCCCAGAATATCCCAGAGTGCAGATCTGTGACCTGGCAGGGAAGTGGCCCTGGGGGGTCAGGGACTGAGGTTTGTCCTGATTTTGGTGGATTATCTGTTGGTTGAGTCCTGGTTAGCAGCAGAGGTGCTGAGCAGGGTGGAGCTGAGGGAGGAGAGGTCAGCAAGGGGGAAAAAGGGAGGGGACAGGCAGGGGGGACACGGTGGTGCTGCTGGGGGGGGTGGAATCGGGCAGAGTTTGGGTGGGATTGGTGAAAGAGGAGGCAAAAAAGCCAAAGCTGAGTCAGGACCTGGTGTGGGGGTGCAGCAGCTCCTGCTGGAGGTTCCTTTGGGCTTTTCCAGCTGGCAGGAGCCTCCTGCCCCAGCCTGGGGGGATGTTCCTGCCCCATCCTGGGAGGATGTTCCTGCCCCATCCTGGGGGATGTTCCCTGCTCCCCCCATCCCTCTGCTCCCCCCGGGAGCATTTCTGGGCCCTGCCTGACCCTGGCTCTCTGCTCCCCCTCCTGCAGCAGCGTCGCCCCCAAGCTGAAAAACTGGCCAGCACAATGGGAAAAAAACAGAACAAGAAGAAAGTGGAAGAGGTCTTAGAGGAAGAGGAGGAGGAGTACGTGGTGGAGAAGGTGCTGGATCGGCGAGTGGTGAAGGGGAAGGTGGAATATCTGCTGAAATGGAAAGGGTTCTCTGAGTAAGTGTCTGCCTGGCTGTGAGAGGGAGTGCTCACCCCCTCCTGCCCTGGGGGGGCTTCCACCCCCCTTTGGGGATGGAGTGGAGCAAGGGGATGGATACAGGGAGTTGGATTTCTCTGCTGAGAAGGGAAATAACCCCCCGAGGTGTCCCTGCAGGGGCTCAGCTCCCCAGGAGGGGACATCCAGACTGCTGCTTGGAAAAGCTGCCCTGAGCTGCCCCTCTGCCCTGACATTCTGCTTTTGTCTCTTTCCTGTTTGCAGTGAGGACAACACCTGGGAGCCAGAGGAGAACCTGGACTGCCCAGACCTCATTGCAGAGTTCCTGCAGTCCCAGAAAACTGCTCACGAGAGTGAGAAGTCTGAGGGCAGCAAACGCAAAGCTGAGTCTGACTCAGAGGATAAGGGGGAGGAGAGCAAACCAAAGAAGAAAAAGGAGGAGGTGAGGAGGCAGGGTGGGGTTTCTGGGCTCACCTCCCAGCCCCTGGCAGGGTGTCCAGGAGGGCAGAGCAGCCAAGCTCCAACACTTCACCTTCTCCTTCCCAGAGGGGAAACTGCTGCACCTTGCTGAAGTTGAGTTTGAAAAAGCTGCAGCTTGCAGAAGGAGGAATGAAATGTTGTCTGAGGCAGAGCTCCTGGTCAGTCCTGAGCTCTGGCACTCGACTGAAACCAAAAAGGCAGAGGGAGCCCCAGCTTCTCCTGAGGAACCCCCAGGGGTGAAACAGGAGCCAGGACTTGGCTTCCCGAACGAGCTCCTGCTCAGGGTGTCCGTGGCTGCTGGGGCAGAGGGGCAGTAAAAGGCTCTGCAGTGCTGGGTTTCACTCCAGGAGCTGCTGAATTTTGGCCCTCAAGAGGAGCTGGAGCAGCAGGGGGTTGGCACTCAGCTCCCCTGCAGCCCGAGCAGGATGGTGCCCCGGGTGCCCCCGCGGGGCTGGGGTTCCCCCTGCCTGGGATCCACAGATCCTGCTGAGCCCACGGGGCTGGTGACACGGGGGCTGTGTCCCTCCCCTCCGTGCTGCTCTGAGGAGGAATTTGTGTCTGTGCTGCTCCAAGGAGGAACTTGTGTTTCCTTTTCCTTCCCTCTTCCCAGTCGGAGAAACCGCGCGGCTTCGCCCGGGGCTTCGAGCCGGAGCGAATCATCGGGGCCACGGACTCCAGCGGGGAGCTCATGTTCCTGATGAAGTGGTGAGTGTGACCTTGGTGGCTGTCACTTCTTCACTTATTCTGTGCCAGAGAGGGAAGGACCTACGCCCGGGGAGTCCCTGCTACCTGGCACCAAATCTCTGGCGATGGCGCCGCCGCCTGAGGTCACCCTCTGCGCCGAGGCGAACGCGGATGTGAAAGCTGCAGGTAGGGCCCTTGGGGGGGTTGGTGTGGCTCTTGAGATGTCCCCCCCGGCAGCCCTCGTGAGCTTGGGGGTGACAGAGAGAGGGGCAGAGTGTTGTGGTGCAGCCTGCAGCTCCAGGAGGCTGCAGCCCAGAGGAGAGCCGGGACCCCGTCCCCTTCGGCCGCGGTGACCCGTGGGCTCGTCACCCCTGCAGCTGGGAGCCAGACTGCTGAGAGGCACACTGAGAGCTGGTTGGAAAAGACCCCTGAGAACACCGAGCCCATCCAGCAACCCAGAAAACCCCCCCCATGCCCACCAGAGCACGTCCTGAGGTGCCACCTCTCCGTGGGTTTTGGACACCCCCAGGGATGGGGACTCCTCCAGGTGCAGGAGCCCTTTGCTTTCTGCACCCTCTCAGGAGTCCTCAGGGCAGGGCTGCAGCTCTGATTTGGCTTCCTCTCCCCATCCCTGACAATCCAGAGCTGAATTCACACCTGATTTTTTTTTTTCCTGGGCTCACTGTTGCCTCTCCCTGCTCCAGAGCCTCTCGGGGAGGCTGGGATCCCCCAGGCAGCTCAGGGCTTTGGTTTTCCTGCTGCTTCTCCATTCATCTCTGGCTTCCACTTCTTCCACCCCCCCTCTGCAGCTCCCTGACTCCTTCCTCTGCTCTGCTCTGCAGGAAGAACTCAGACGAGGCCGACCTGGTCCCTGCCAAGGAAGCCAACATCAAGTGCCCACAGGTGGTCATCTCCTTCTACGAGGAGAGGTTGACATGGCACTCCTACCCCTCAGAGGATGATGACAAGAAAGAGGACAAGAACTAAACCCCCCTGGTCCCCAGCTCTGGCCAGCTTTTGTGTGAAGATCTGAACTGTGGGTTTGAGCAAGAGGGAGAGAGAGAGGAGGCAGCTGTGCTGAGGTGGGAACGTGGAGGTGGTTGGAGACCCTTTGGAGACACAGTGTGGTTCCTGTGCCCTGCAGCTGCCCAACTGCTTCCTGCAGCTTCATGCTGTGTCCAGATCCAAACCAGCCCAGCTCAAATTGAGGGGAGGGGGCTTGGGGGAGATGTGTATANGGGGGGGCAGTGGGTTTTAACCCTTTTCAAGCCTTTCTACCCTTCTTTCCATTACAAGGTGCTATTTCTCAGAAATGGGGGGGGGGAGGGAGAGACTTCTGACTCCTTGTTCCTTTTCTCACCTGCATTTGACTGTCCTGCAGCAGCATCAGGACCCTTTTAGCTGGGGAAGGGAGAGGAAATCAACAGCAGCACAAGAAACAACAACAACCAGTCAGTTCCTTACCCCCCACCCCAAGCAATTGTCTGGAGGAGGCCAAGGCCTTGGTGCTGGAGCTGGATGTGTAACCCTGACCCTTCTCAGTTGTTGTTGTTTTTTGCTTTTGTTTTGTATTTTGGGGTTTTTTTGTTTGTTTTTTTGTTTTGTTTTTTTAAATCAGATTTATTACAAATACTGAACTATTTAATGTCTGGAGTCTTGAGCCCCAGCAGGCTCCAGGCACCTCCTTGTAGGGTGAGATGTATCTAGACTTGCATTGTACAAACCTTTTTTTAAAAGCATGTCTTTAGGTTTCTGTGAAAATGTTGTTTAAATGTAAAGTACGTGTTTGGATTTTAACTTCATACCGAGCTCTGTCAGGTTTTTTGTCTCAATAAAATTTTAGATTTATAATCCTGATTTCTTTTTTTCTTTTTTTTTTTTTCCTTTCTTTCTTTCTTTTTGTCTTCACCACCTCACTCCTTCCTCCAGCTCCTTGTGCATGAGGTGAGTGATGAGGTGTAGAGCAGGTGTCAGAGCAGTGAACCTGAGTTAACCAGTTAACCCGTGAGTTAACCCGTGAGTTAACCCGTGAGTTAACCCGTGAGTTAACCCGTGAGTTAACCCATGAGTTAACCCGTGGTTCTCTCTGAGCAAGGTTAACTCAGCCACAGCCCGGGGTGGCCCCGTGGGGTGGTGACAGCATCAGGAGCTCTGGAGAAGTTGGTGCCAGGTCCTGATTTGTGTTTTGCTTCCCATCTGGAGCCTGAGGAGGGCTGAGGGGAGAGAAGAGGACACTGGGGATTGGGGCTGGTGAAGCAAGAAGGAGCCAGGAGCTGGGTAAGTGACCTTCAGGCCCATTCCCCCCTGGACCTTCAGCAGATTTTGTCACTTGTTGGGGAAGTTGTGGCAGTGGCTCTGGAGGGTCAGAGCAGGATGGAGCTGGGGGGGCTCCTGGCTCGGGGGGGGGGGTTNCTGAGCCTGGGGTGTACCCTCCCTGTCCCTCTCTGGGTCTCAGGTCCCTCCCCTGGGCAGTGACCCCACCGGGAGGGACTCTCACCTCCTCCCAGCACCCCCAGGACAGGGGAAATCCTCGGAGCTGTGGCATTTGGTGGTTTATTTAATTTTTTTGCAGTGTTCTTTTCTAAACCAGGCCCTGAAAATAAATACCCTGGAGGCCAGGAGGGGAGGGGGCAGCACCCCCAGGTCTGGGGGTTTCATCCTTGGGGTTCCCCATGGCTGAGCTCTGCTGGGGGGTGTGTGTGGGGGGGGGAACTCTTCCAGGCCCAGGAAGCAGGTTTAATCCCTGGGGAAGGGAAATTTGTCCCATGGGAATGTTGCTGGAAGCTGTTTGGGGAGCAGCCCTGGGTGTGAGGGCCCAGGGAGGTGTCTGCAGCACTTGATCCACGTCCAACCTTCATGAAGGTTTTGATTTTTAAAAAAAAAATAAAAAGACCATGTGGGTGATTGATGGGGAACTGAGGCAGGAGGCAGAAACCCCAAAATGCTGATTTTAGGAGCAGGGTTTCAGCAGCAGCTCCCAGGAGCAGCTTTTCCAGCCTGGGTTGGTTCATCCCCGTGGCTCGTGGCAGCTCCTGACATGATTTAGAAGCTTTTTTTATTTTTTGGCAGCAGCCGGGTCTCTGCCCACACCCCAGCAGAGCTCAATCCCTCAGACAAAAGAGCAGCAAAGTCAGGACCTGCCCTGGCTGGGACCCGAGCTCTGCTGAGCCCTCACCCGGGGGATGGAGCTGCAGGGACCAGGCAGACCCCTCCCCAAAAACTGAGCCTGGGGAGGGGGCAAGGACCCTCCTGTGGCTTCAGCTGCTCCAAGCACTTCCCAGGGGCTCCCAAGGATTTCCCAGGGGCTCCCAAAGATCCCTCCCTCCCAGCAGGGAGCTGGGGCCCTGATAAAGCAGAACCCCAGGTAGACACTGAGGAGTCAGTCAGCTTTGGGTCCTTCCCTGAGCAGAGCTCCAGCAGAATTCCTGTGGGGAGGGGGCTGAGGGGCTGGGGNCAGCAGAGCTGAGGGACAGGCAGTGGCTTCCAGGTGACATTTGCAACAGGGGAGGGGGCATTGGGCTGTGCCAAGGTGCCCCCAAGGGTCTCAGCCTTTCCCCCTCCCCTGTTGCAAATGTCACCTGGAAGCCACTGCCTGTCCCTCGGCTCTGCTGCAGCTCCTGGTGTGAAGTAAGGAGAAAAAAATAATAATAATAAAAAAGCCCTTAAGGCAGAGATCCCCCTGTGTTTGTTTCTCACAAGCTGCTCCTTCCCCTCCTGGGCTGGAGACAAACCCGAGCTGGTCCCAGCCCAGAGGCAGGAGGTGCTGGGGCTGAGGCCTCCCAGGAAGCAGCTGCTGGGTTCCCCTGACAGGCTCCATCCTTCACAGAAAAAATAAAGACTAAATAAATAAAAAATAATCCATGAAACAAATGCTTGTACAGTGAATAAGCCGTTTTATTTTTGTCCTGTGCTCACACAATCTCTCTTCTTTCCCTGACAGGTCACAGATCATTAAAACAAAAATTTCTAAGAGGAAAAAAAAAAAAAAAAAAAAAAAAAAAAAAACATACACGCAGGGCTCCCTTCCAACCTCCCCACACCCACATCTCCACCACTTGTGCTTCACCTCCTGTGTCAGGGGAGCTGTGGGATCTCAGGGGCTGGGATGGGAGAGCCCAAAGGGGTCTTGGCAAAGCCCCCGAGATCCAACTGCTTCTCCTGGAGCCTGGAAAAGGTGCCCAGGGCTGGAGAAGCTTCTCCCTGGGCAGCTCCAGACCTTCCTCCTGCCTTTCCTTCCCTTGAGTTACCACCCCAAGTCTTCCCTCTGCCCTTATCACATGCACAGGACTGGCTTGGAAAAGCCATCTTTTTTTTTTTTTTTTTTTTTTTTTAATTATTATTATTATTTAATTTTTTAAGCTTTTTTTTTATTGTTTTTTTTTTTGTTTGTTTGTTTTCAGTTGCTGGTAAAGTCAGTACACTCCCAGCTGTGCTATATTGTAAATACAGCTTCTAGGATGGTCTCCGTGGTGGAGACCGACAGTGATCAAGGCACTACCCCCACCCCCCTCCTGAAAAAACAAAGGAATTCAGACCAACACCCGGGGACAGAAGAGAATCCTACAATGTGATCACACGGGTACACGGAATCTTTATGGCAAAGAGAACATTTAGCAGCTTTGAAGGGTTGGGCTTCTCCCTTTTACTCAACACAAGCACTCTAGACCCTATAGAAAAAAAAAAATAAAAGTAAAAAAACTCAAATAAAAGAGGGCAGAAGCCCTGAAAAAAAAAAAAAATTAAAAAAAACCAACCCAAAACCAACAAAACCCAAGAGCAGTTTAGGAAGAGGAATCCTCCAGCTGTCTGTCTGTCAGGGAGCAGCCCAGGGCCTGGGGTGGGGACCCTCAGCCCCCCCTTGTGCTGTACCAGGGGGCTCAGAGCCCCCCCTGAGCAGCTCCCCAGCCCTGGGGGGTTTGGGGGGAGCAGCATCTGCGTGTGGGGGCAGTGCCATGCTCCATGTGTGGGGGGTTTGGGGGGCAGAAAGCATTCCCCTGGGTTCTGTCAACCCTCTCCCGTTCCACACACACACACACCCCCTCCCCAAAATCCTGAAGCTCTGCTTGCTGCCCCCCTGCCCCCCCGAGGTGCTCCTGGTTCTGCTGCCAACCCCCTGCCAGCTCCCCGGGCCTGGGAAGGGTTAATGGGAGTCACACCACTTTGTGTTTCCATGTGTGCACTGGTCTGATCTAGGAAGGGATGTTGGTTCATCTGGAATTCAGTCAGATTGAATCACACACAGAGATGTCAGAACTGGGGTCAAGGAAAAAAAAAAAAAAAAAAAAAAGGAAAAAATAAAAAATAAGCCAACAACTACCTGAAATCACAGAACTTTGGAAGTTCAGAAAAACGTCTCTCCTATAACTTAAGTTCATTTGCTTAAACCTCTTTTTTTTTTTTTTCTTTTTTCTTATTTAAAGCCAGTTCCTACCAGTAGTTTTTGTTTTGTTTTGTGTTTTTTCCACCTCTCCCCGTGCTCTCCGCTCCATCCAGCGCTGGCTCCAGGGATTCCAGGTTGTGGCAGGCGCCGGGCTGGGCAGTGCAGGGGCAGCTCCTCCTGTCCCTCCCCAGGGCAGGGGGGGGTGGGGGGAGACTCTGAGANATAAGAGACAGCCCCAGGGCAGGGGGGGGTGGGGGGAGACTCTGAGAGCCCCCCCAGGGTCTCTGCCACACACTGACCCTCAGCAGTCACTCGTGGGTTGGTTGTTTTTGAGAAGATGAAGCGGATAAGGCGGCGTCCCAGCTCCCTCTGTCTCTCAGCTCCTCCAGGCTCAGCCCTTCTCCAGTTCTCTCACTGGGAACCAGTGTCCCTGCTCCTCCCGCCTCCTTCTCCCCTTCACTTCCTCCTGTCCTTCTGTTTCCTCTCCTGCCTCCTGGCCTGCTGCTCGGCCACTGCCCGGGGTATCAGGATGACGGAGCCGTCGGTGCTGTACTGCAGGGCGTACTGGCTGGGGGAGTAGGGGCGCCCGTTCTCGTCCCGCAGCCGCCCGAAGACTTCTTGGTAAAGGTTCTGCACCTTCTGCTTCATCTGCCGGATGGATTTGAGGAACTCCACTTTCTCCCTGAGCAGTTTGGATTTGTCCCGTTGCAGATCCTCCACGTCCCTCTCCAGGTTGAGGATGGTGTCCAGTTTCCTCTTGCGGCAGTTCTGGGCGGCCATCTTGTTCTTCCCCCTCCTGCGGATGTCTCGGATGAGGCTGAGCTGAGCCTCGCTCAGGTGGTACTTGGAGAGGAGTTCGTTGAACTCCTCCACGGGGAGGTTGATGATTTTGTCGTTGGTGAAAGGGATTTTCATGGCTCGGGCTCGGTGCTCGTCCCTGCTCAGCTGTTTGTCCAAGAATTCCGAAGGTTTCTCCTTGGCGCTTTTTTTCCCGGCGTGGGGGCCGTTGGGGCCGTTGGGGGGTTTGGGGTCCTGGGGGTCCAGGCTCCCCGGGGCCATGTTGTAGGTGTGGTTGTGCCCCACGTGCTCCAGGTAAGGTAAATACTGGAGCTGGGAGGGGTCCTGGTAGCTCATGCGGCAGAACTTGCTGTACTCGGGCTGGTAGCCCACCGCCCCCTCCGCCTCCTCAAAGTCCACGTTCTCAGAGTCTGAGCTGTAGCCCACGGCTCCTTCCTCGGAAAAGGAGGAGGAGGAAGAGGACGAGGAAGAAGAGGAGGAAGAGGAGGAAGCCTCGGAGCTGCTCAGGGAAGCAGGACTGTGGCCAGAATCCAGAGAAAGCCCCGAGTCGGAGTCGAACTCCTCCTCCAGCTGGGAGGCCTGGACGGGGTTGAAGCCCTCCTCGATGGCCAGGTCCATCAGGCTGATCTCATCCAGCATGGCCTCATCCAGCAGCCCTCCCAGGGGGTCTGGCAGCTCAGGACCCGCCGTCTCGTTGGCCGTGCTGTTGAGCTGTGGGGGGAAGAAGATCCCACTGAGGTTGGTGGAGCCGAAGGTGGTGTTGAGGCCGGTGGAGTTGTCGGGGGTCAGCTGGAGCAGGGCAGAGCCCCCCGCCATGGGGGGACTTTCCATCTCTGAGCTAAAGAGGGAGAAATCCTGGGAGCAGCTCCCCAGGGAGGCCTGATGCAGGCTGACGTTCTGGTTGATGGGGGTGCTGGGGGCCAGGCTGTAGTTGGAAGCCAGGAGGTCTCCCCCAGAGGTGCTGCTGTAGAGGGGCTCCGGGGTGGTGCTGTTCACCTCCATGGCCTGGAAGAGAGGGGACAGCCCGGTCACCCGACAGGGAGAGGGGGGGACACGAGGCTTCTGGGTGCCACGGAGCAGCCCCCTCCAGCAGCCTGGATGCAGGAGGGTTAAAAGAGCAGCAGCAACCCCCACGTAGGGGCTGGGACCCCAAAACCTCCTTCTGGGACACCAAACCCCCGTTGTCTGGGAAGGAGGCGGTGGGACACCCATGGATCCCAAATCCAAGGGAGCAGCAAGGGGCAAACACCTCCCCACAGCATCATCCGGGGTGGAAGGGACCCCTGAGATCACCCAACCCAACCCCTGAGCCACGAAATCCAACCCTTGAGCCACAACCCCCCTGGTTCCCAGCCCCCAGTGCCACCTTCAGACTCTTCTTAAAAACCTCCAGGGACAGAGAATCCCCCCTCCCCGGGCAGCCCCCTTCCCTGGAGCTCACCTGCATTTCCATGATGGACATGAGGTCCTGCCACTGCTGCTCCAGGTCGAAAGGTGACTCAGTCTCAGGCAGGAGAGGAGAGAGGAGGCTGCTGGGGCTGCCCGTGGCCCTGCTCTCCCCGGGCACAGCTTCCCTCAGGGTGGAGACATCCGCAGCTGGGAACTGACCACGTGAGGCAGAGTCAGTCCTGGCAGCTCAGGGAGCCAACAATTCCCAACGCCCTTCCACCCCGGGGGGGCCAGCACCCTGCTCCCTGCTGCAAAGGGGCTGCACTGACTCCTTCACTCTCAGCTCCAGAGAAGCAAAGACAAAATTAAGTCTTTTATTCCCCTCTGACCCCAGCACTGCTGCTGTGGCCGATGCCCGGAACCAGGTGAACCCAAATTCACTGCAGGGGGGTGAGAGGCACCCCCAGAGGAGCAGCTGTCACCCCTGGATCTGCTGAGGGGCAGAAGCCATCCCCCCACCCACTCACCTCGGGGTTCTCCCCAAAAGGGAAGGTGGCCTCCAGCAGCCTAAGGCACTCCTCCAGGGACAGAGCTGTCTGATCCTCTGCACCACCGGGCACCTGGGGGGAGACAGGGGGAGGTGTAGCCTCGGGCTGAGGGGGGGGGTGGTGAGAAACCATCTCCTTACAGCAGGGCTGGAGCACGGCGCAGCCAAAAAAGAGCCAGAGGCCCCACCCAGTGCTTCCTCCCAGGCTCCATCCTCCTCCTCCTCCTCCTCCTCCTGCTCCAGAGCGTCAGAGCAGCCCCGGGTGCAGCACCAGGGGCAGGGGAGCTGCAGGCTCAGCTCCTGGCCAGCCCCAAGGACTCAGAGCCTGGGGCTGGAGGGGGCTCTGCAGCTGCCACCGACACCTCCGGGTGACCCCAAAGGCACAGCCAGAGCCCCCCNGGAAAAAAAAAAAAAAAAGTCATGGAAAAATTTCAATCCCGGCCCTAAAACCATCTGCAAACCCTCAGCAAGGGAGGGGACGGGGGACAGAGCCTGCAGGTGCCTCCCCAGAGCTGCAGCCAGGATGTTCCCCCTGGGAAAAGCTGCTGGGGACACCCCAAAAATAATAAATATACGGATATAAGCCCCAAAAATTGCTGTGAAATGGGAGTCGGGGCGTTGGAGAGGGGGATGTGAGGAGGTGACAAGATGTGACAGGGTGTGACGTGGACTGAGGGGATTTCCTGGGGCAAAACCCCCCCTGGGGCTGAGCTGAGGGGGTTTGGGGGGAAAAAGAAGAAAAAAAGAATAAAACCCCCAGGAAATGGGGTCTGGAGGGGTGGAGAAGGGGGTTTTGTTCTCTGGGTTTGGGTGTCCCCAGGGGTGGTGGCTCTGGCAGGACTGGGACTGGAGAGAGAAATAAAAAGGATTCTGGGAAACCCAAACCCCTGGGATTTCTCCCCAAAATTCCAGCCTGCTGCCCCCAGGCCCTGAGGCGTGGGGCAGGACAGGCCCCGGCGTGGACTGAGGGGATT
>JAAWXA010000058.1:535758-548705 GCA_038090715.1 Florisuga fusca
TCGAAATGTCACCCCCCCCCGAACCCATCACGTGGGCTGGGAGCCAGCCACACGTAGCCAGCAGCACTGGCAGCTTGCCACGGGCTACCAACGGCCTGCCATGGGCTACCAGTGCCACCCCTGGAGCCCGGGTGTAAACCTGGAGGATGGACCCGAAACCAGAGCCCCTCTGCCACCCCCCTGGCACCCAGCACGGCCACCCCCAGCTCCTCTGCTCTCTGCTTGTCCCCACGTTTTGGGGGGTGTCTGCATTGCCCCTTCTCCTCGGGTCCTGAGGAGATGCTGACCCAGCCACGGGGACCCCAAAACTCAGTTTGCCCCCGGTATAAAGCAGCCCAGCAGGAGCTGGACCCCCCCCAAACACAGCTCTGGGGTCTCCTGCAAGGAGCCCCCTCAGCCCAGCAGCACCCAAACACCAAAAAAAGCAACAAACCCCCCCCAGACCCCTGCACACAGACTCACAGGGACATGTGCACCCCGGTGGCAATAAGGGGAGAGCCAAGAGCTGCATTTCTGCCTGCCAGAAGTTTTAAATACCCACTGGGAGTTGTGGCAGCCTCAGCATTGCTCCAGGAAACCCCATTTGCTGGTTTAAAAACCCAGCAAAGGGCAGATTTCTGGGGTGGGAGGCAATGGATTCACCTTGCTGGCAGAGAAACAGCTCAGAGGCTCCTGGAGAGCCCAGAAACCCACACACCAGGAGGCAGCTTTGGTCCCCAGTCTGCAGGAGGGGAAACTGAGGCACGGATAAAGTTGGGAACAGGTGGCAGGGCAAGAAGAGAGGAACTTGGGAGCACTGAGCTCCTGGCTGGAGCCCATCCAGGCTCTGGAAGAGCCGCAGCCGTGAGTCAGGCTGGCACAGGCAGGCAGGATTTATGGCCATGATGATCCCCGCCCCCCAAAAAAAAATAAATCTGGCACCTCCTGGCTTAAGCACTTCTGGAGAGCACTGAGCCAGGGGGTTGGGCTGGATCCCTCACCCCACAGACACCAGGGGGGCTCCTTCTCCCCCTTCCCACAGTCTGGGGCCAAGGGCATCTCTGCCTGGTGTGGTGCCTGTGGGGCTTTTGTGTCAGCACCGTGGGGATGGGGGAAAACTTCCTGCAAAGAGCTCTGAGCCCCCCTGGGAGGTGAGGAGCCCTGAGCAAGGGCAAACAGCAGGGTTGGGATGCTTGCCCAGCCCCTCCCTGTGCCAGGACCCCGAGCAGAAGGGGAGATTCCCCCTGTCCCTGCCTCCTGGGGATGCTTGGGCTGAAGCTGGAGGTTTGGGGGCACAAGGAGGGTGGAGGATCAGGATGAGGATGAGGATGCTCTGCTGGAAAAACAAACACTGCTGGCAGTGGGGATTAATTGTCCTGCTTGCTGATCCCGGGGACCTGGCTCAGTCCTGCTGCAGGGAGGGCCAGAGGATGGGGTGACCTTTGAATTCTGATTGCTCTGCCAACGAGGAATAAATAAACATTATTGCAGCTGATGAGCTGCTCTGAAGGACCTCCCTGCAGATCTCTTCCTGCCTCACAGCTCTCCACAGATTGCCCCACGCTCCAGGCCAGCAGCACAACCACCTCCCCCTGTCCCCCATCCCCCCCTGAGCTGTCACAGGATGGGGACAGGAGCCCAGGGCAGCACCAAGCACCCAGGTTCACCCCAAGATCCTTCCACCACCACCCTTGCTGCGGGTGCCAGGCACCATCCCACCATCACCTGCAGCGAGGGGACAGTCCCCAGGAGGCTCCTGCTGTCACCATGGGAAGGGCCCCCATTCCCTGCAGCCCCAAAGCCCAGCTGGGTTTGGTGGGGACCAGAGACAAACGCTTGTTTCTAAATCCAAAGGTTTCCAATTCCCATTTCAGGGCTTTCCAAGGTGACGGCTGCTCCCGCAGCACAGAGCTGAGCTGGGCAGGAGCCACTTCTGCCCCCCCAAAAAGCCCTTTACAAGGTGACACCAGTGGCTGGGCAGAGCAGGAGAAAGGCAATTCCCAGCCAGGGGCTGAGAGAAGCATCCGAGGAAAGGGGAGGATGGGATCTGCAACACCAGACAGAGCTTTGCTCCCAGCAGCTGATTCCAGGGCAAGGGAGAAGGATTCCCAATGTCCCTGCTCCCATCCTGGTGGAGGCTCCGGGGATGAGCGTGGTCCCTGCTGTCCCCTCCTCACCCCTCGCTGCCCTTCACCCCTTCTTGGCTCCTATTTAAGGTTTCAGCTCCTCAGCCCCACAACTGCTCCTCACAACCCTCAGCCCCCAGCACAATGAAACCCCCATTCTGCCCAGAGCACTGGGGTTGTGATCCCAAAGAGTGAGGCAGTCATGGGGTGGGAATACCGGGAATGGAGCCCCCTTTTCCCCTCCCCCCCCCCCCNGGGCTCCAGGAAAGCTGGGGAGGGACTGGGGACAAGGGCCTGGAGGGCTGGGATGAGGGGTGATGGCTTTAAAGTGAGAGAGAGGAGATTGAGATTGGATAGAAGGATGAAATTCTTTGGGGTGAGGGTGCTGAGCCCCTGGGTGCCCCCAGAAGCTGCAGCTGCCCCATCCCTGGAGGTGTTGAAGGTTGGGATGGGGCTTGGAGCACCCGGGGCTGGGGGAGGTGTCCCTGCTCACGGGTGACACTGGGTGGGATTTAAGGTCACAATACCAGATCCAGAGCCAAGAAGGATCCTCTGCTAACAGCCCCCAGGGTGCTGCAGGAGCTGTGATGGGGACTCAGCATCTCCTGGGGGACTGAGCCCATCCATCCCCCAGCCAGGAGAGGCCACGTCAGGACATGAGCTCTGCCTGGGATGGGATGGGTGGTGGCTCTGGGGACTGTCACTGCAGGTTTACACCAGACTTCATCCCAATCCTGATGTCAGAAGCAGGGAAAAGACCCTTCCCTTTCCTTCCCCATCCCAGGGGGTGGTGGCTGCAGCACAGGGCAGCAGTCAGATTAAGTGGAGAAAAGCAAAAAAATCCATCGGAGCCCTTTTGACATCCCACAGCTAAACACATTTCACAGCTGAAAGGGCAGGGAGTGTGCTTTCTTATTAAGCTCAGCCAACTGATGGCTGATAACTTCTTGAGTAATAAAAACTCCTTAAACCAGAGAAAAAAAAAAAAAAACAAAACCCAAAAAAAAAAAACCCCAAACCCAAGAGGTGTCAAAGCAGCTCTGAGGAGGCTTCAGCTCCTCGGAGGAGCGAAGGGAAGGGAAGGGAAACGGGGGAGTGAAACCGGAGCCATGTGGCTGCAGGAAACATCTGCCCGGGCTGGCAGCGCTGGCAGAGCCCCCCCGGCTCCCCCCCGGGACCTGCCAAGGGGTGGCAGGTGGAGCTTTGGGGAGGATTTGGCACCGGGACCGGCCCGGTTCGGGCTCCCGGTCCCCACCAGCCTCCCACGGGCAGGGATGCTGCCAGCCCAAGCTGTTCCCGAGGCACCCGTGGGGCTGGGGCTTTGCTCCCCAGCTGGTGAGGAAACCAAAATCCCCACCTGGAGAAGCGGCAAGCGAGGATTTGTTCCCCCGAACCCAAAAAAAAAAGAAGAAAAAAAAAAAGAAACCGCAGAAAGCGAGCGGTGCCTGACAGCCCGGCCCGGTCCCGGCTGGCACCCAGCACCCACCCGGAGCCGTGGCACAGCACCAAACCCTTCTGTGCTGGCGGCACTTCAGCACCCTGATCCCTTTGCTCACTTGCTGAGCTCAGATGAGCCCAATCCTGCTCCCTGCTGCGGGGCTGGGAGCTCAGCTTGGTCCCAGCTCGGGCAGGGGGGGGACAGGAGATGTCATAGCAAGAGCCACCCCCCCNAGGAACTTGGGAGCACTGAGCTCCTGGCTGGAGCCCATCCAGGCTCTGGAAGAGCAGCAGCCGTGAGTCAGGCTGGCACAGGCAGGCAGGATTTATGGCCATGATGATCCCCCCCCAAAAAAAAAAAAAACCAAACAAAACAAAAGGTGAAACGTGAAGGAAGAGGCAGCAGGAGGTGATGGAGGTCCTGATCCTCCAATGGTTTGGGGTGGAAAAGCCCCTCCAGGCCTCCAGTTCCCAGGTTTAACCCGGCACTGCCAAGGCCCCCCCTGACCCACATCCCTCAGCTCCACATCTCCACGATTTTCAGAGAATTCCAGGAACGGGGGTGCCAACACCCCCCTGGGCAGCCTGACAAGGTCCCTGGAAGGACTTTTTCATCCTAACTCTGCAGAGAGAAAGCAAAGCCCAGGCAGGTGAAACCCTCACTGAGGGGCTCGGGGGGCTTCAAGCTCCCCCCTCCCAGGGCTTTAGGGAGGAGCAGATTCCCCAAGTGCCACAGATGAGGTTCACGACCCCACAAAACCTTTTGTCTTTGCCAAAGGGGGGAGGGGGGGGCAGAAACTTTGCAGGATTGGGTCCATCAGGGTGGTTGCATCCATCCTGACCAGCTGGCAATGCTGAGCCAAACCTCCCCAGGACAGCCTGGCAGAGGCTGGAAAGCCCAAAGGAAAGATAAATTTCTTACACCAATTATTTTGCAGCAAGGTTTTGGGGGGGGCTCAGTGACCCCAGGGCTGCCCAGGAGTTTTGGCAGCTCCTGGATCCAAGGCAGAACCACATCCTGGATGTCCCCATCCCCTGGGGACCGCTCCTCTCGGGTCCAGCCTCCTTGCAGGGTTTCCCTGCTTCCCTCTGCTTTAAATCAAAGGGCTGTTAGCTACAGTGCCATTACCACCGCCGAAAACTGGGAACTAAATGGCATTTCCCCACTGCTCCGTTTGGATTTCTGTGCTCTTTACCCATTTGCAAACGGCGGGAGGGAACAGTTGAAGACATCTGAGTGAAATGCTTAAATTAACAAGTTACAAATAACTTAATTGAGGTCCTGGTCTCTCTCTTCCTGAGCAGAAGCTGCTAAATGGTTCTGAATCATTCCTATTTATTGGTCCTTGTGCTGTGAATTACAAGCCCTGGACTACAATAAAGGCTGCAGTAGCCTGGCAGGGGTTGGGGCAACCAGAACAACCAGAACCAGTGGCAAGCAACAGGTAAACCAAGGGCTACCTGGAGCCAAGGGATGCTACAGCCATCCCAAGGGATGCTACAGCCATCCCAAGGGATGCTACAGCCATCCCAAGGGATTTCCACAGCTGGGAATAAGGTGCTGAGGCTCAAGGAGCCATCCCCCAGCACGGAGGGAGCCAGGTTTGGGGATGAAACCACCAGTTGAATGCATTCCCCAGGGGCAGCCTCCAGCCCCCCCTGCCCCCCATGAACCCCAGTGCACCCATCCTGCCCCAAAGCTGCCTCCCAGCAGGGCAGGGGAGCAGGCAGAGGGAACCAGGGGGGGGGAAATCAGCTCTGCCTGCAGCTTCCCACTTGTTAAACCTCTCCCTGGCAGCCAAGGACACTCACGTCTGCATCCAAGCACTCAGCTCCCAGGCTAATTCTGGCAGAGCAGACAGTAATTACAGGGACGTCACCAGCCCTGACAAGTCTGGAGCACGTCAGCTCAGCACCTCTCAGAGCTGCAGACACCCCCGGAGGGGGGGTAGGGGCCTTGGCAGCTCCCAGAATTATTCCGGGGACCTCTTGGTCCTGCTCTGTCCCCCCTGCACCCCACTCCATCCCTTTCCAGGCAGGTTTGGAATGGAAGCTCCAGCACCCACAGGGTGTTCCTGCACCTCCCGGCCTTGGCACCAAGATTTTGCTGGCAGTGGGTGACAAAAGGGCACTTGTCCCCTGTCCCCAGGGTGCAGGAGAAGCTCCCCGTGGCCCCTGCACTGCCCCCGGCCACAGACCTTTCCCTGGTGTAAATACCCATGGCTCTGCTGATTGGAGTGGATCCACCCTGATTTACACCAGGGAAGGATCCTGGAGCTGGGTCAGTGCTGAGGGGCAAGAACTGAGAGGTCCAGAGCAGGAGCAGCCCATGGCTGGGAGCTCAGACAGCCCCAGGAAGGAGGAGGAGGAGGAGGAGGAGGAGGGGGAGGCAGGCTGTTTGCTGATTTTGAAAGAGGGGAGGAAGATACACGTGGGGGGGAGAAGCAGTAATTTTAATTAAAAGGCAAATGACTGCACTGCACATTGACTCGAAGCACAGAGATATTAAAAAGCTGTTGACTCTGAATTATTCCTCCCTGGGTTGCTTGACAGGGAGAAGTATTTAGAGAGTTGAGCATCCTGACTTGGCAGCCCTGGAAAGGGGAGAAGGGAGTGGGAAGTGTTGGGCAGCCCCTTCCCTATCCCAGGGGACACCAGGGACCCCTGCCCTCTGCTATGCCCCAGCCAGGACCCCTGATGCCCGTGGCCACTGCCCCTTCCCCAGGGCGAGCACCCAGCTGAGCATCCCCAGCACCCACCCTGCACCCTCCTGGCTCCCCTTGCTCAACCCCAGGGCTAACAAGTCCCTGTTGCATCCTGCTGGCTGGAAAAAAGGACTCAGGAAATAAAACCCAAACTTCCACATCACCCTGAAAACCTCCCTGGGCTGCCCCCAGGGGAACCCAAGCCGGAACCCAAGACGGGATGAAAGAGTTGGGCTGATTTCTGTCACCAAGCCATGGGACTCGCAGTCCAAAGGCTTCCAGAAGGGGTCAAAACCACCTTTTTTCTCCCAGGAGAGAAGCTCATTAAGCAGCCTCGTTACTGAGCTGTGGGGTGACCTCAGAACTGCCTCGGGGCTCAGCTCAGTAAGGATGCAGCGCTGGGGAGGGGGGGGGGACCCTTTCATCTTGTTCAGACACAGGCAGAAGAAGATCTGAGAGCTGGAAGCTGCAGAGCCAGACAGAAGGAAGGCAAAGGGAGCTGGGGACAGCCTGCACCCAGCTGGGGGGGTTGTCCAGCACCACCCACCTCTGACCAAGGCAGGGTGTCCTTTGGAAAGATCCCCAGCCAGCCAGGAGCTATGGGGGGGATGCAGGAGCTCCTGCCCGGACTTTGTGGCCTCCATCCTGTGGCTGAGCTCAGACTGCGGGATCAGAAAAGTCCTTTCTGCTCTTCAAAAGATCCTCTGAGCTCCACAAATCCTGTCCACGGTTCACCCCCTCCCCTCTGCCTTCCTGTCCTCCTGCTCTCAACACCTCCAGGTGCTGCCCAGCCAAGAACCCAACCCCCAGCCAAGCATCACCCTCCTGCTCCTTTCCCCCTGCCAGATGCTGAGGTCCAGCAGCAGCAGCAGGACCTGCAGCCCTCCCCACCAGCACCAGGGATGGTCCTACCATGGGTTCCCAGCTTCACTTCCAGCCTCCACCTCCCAAATGCCCTCCCCAGGCCCTGCCTGATTCCCCAGGCTCACCCCAGGGCAGAGATGCTGCTGCAGCTCCTCTTACCTTCCAGCTGGCCCCAGGACACAAAAGCCACCTGGTCCAGGGCAGAAAGCCACCAAAGTCCCAGATAAAGAAGCCGAAAGTGGAAGGAAAGGGGATAGTGTCCCTCCAGGGATGCTGCACGATGCCTGCAGCTCTCAGCCCTGGGGAATGGCCCCGGGATGAGCTCTGGGGAGCTCGGGTGTTGGAGGGCATGTGGGGTTTCTGATGGCAAGTGTGGGTTTTCCTGCTCACCTGGAGCAGGACTGACCAGTGCTGCTGTTGCTCTTGGCATCACCTCAGCTGGGAGGGGATTGAGAGGGCTCTGGTGCACCCCTCAGCCTCCCCCCAAAAACTGCAACCTCTGCTGAGACCCCGGAACCATCCCTGGCAAGAGGAACACTCAGCCCACGAGAGGCCAACAGATGCCAGAGGAATGAAATCTGTTATTCTGACAGACCCAGCAGGGGCTGCTGCTGAACAGATTCCACCACATTTCCCCCTCTCCCAGCTTCTGGGAACCAGAGAACACTTCCAGAGCCAGCTCCTAACCCAGAGAGCCAACACCTGCCTCCCAGCCTCCTTTTGAAAGTTTTTCTCCTCCCATCCCCAGCAAGAAAAAAACTCCAAACCTCCCCAACTCCACCTGGTGGGGTGAGAGCTGATCCCTCCAGGAGCAAGGGGAATATATCCTCCAGCTCCAACCCCCTGCAAAAAGGGTGGGAACCGGTGCCTTAATGGCTGGTGCAAAGCAGGAACCAGGCAGCACCCTCCTAGAAACACCTGGAAAAACCGAGCTGCAGGTGCTGCCCTCCCCCACCACCGTCCCTACACTGGGAAAAGGTCGGGAAAGGGGCAAACATCAAAACATGAAACAAGGAGGGGGGGGAGGAGCAGGCTGCTGGCCCCCGGTACTGACCTGGAGACTTTAAACAAAGGGAACAGAGTCCTGGCTTCTTCCCTCCTGCAATTCCATGGAGCCCTGGTTAGGGACAGGAAAGGAGGAGATTGATGAATGAAGGGGATCCAGGAGGGAAAGTTGGAAGGGGAATAAACAAATAAATCAGAGCAAGCAAACACAGCAATAAATCTGAAACAAAAGAGCAGCAGCAGAAAGCATCTGAGAGGCAAAGGCAATGGGGGGGATGGGGGGGTTGCTGGGGGCACAAAAGCAGCAGCCCCCTCCTCCCCAGGGCCCCCCGTCCACACGGGATGGGGTTTGCTCCCCTGGAAAGAGGGAAATGTCCACACAGGGGCTGCAAATGATCCCTAAAAATGCCCCAATCTGCTGCTGCTGCTGGGGGTCTGGCCCAGGGGGCTCTTGCCACCCACCCAAGGGTGGGATGCTTGGTGGGAAGAGGATGTATGGCCGTGGAAAAAGTGAGGGACAGCCAGATGGGGGTTGTTGTTTGGTTTTTTTTTCCTGGCAGATGCTCAGATTGGACCTTTCTGTCCTAAGGCAACGGCAGCTCCAAAATCCCAGCCCAAAAAGCACCTTCCCAGAGGGGGGGTGGGCAGCCTGACACTGAGATGTTCCCTCCAAGCATCATGATGGAAAAAACTGAGGTGGGGGAGTGTGGGGACGAAGGGGGGGAGGCACTGCTCAGGGCTCCCCCACCCTCTGCTCCCCCCAAACTCCAGACCCCCCCGGAGCATCCTGCCCTTCAGCTCCTGGCAGAACAGCCCAGAGCTCTTCTCAGCCTTTTTTTGGGGTCATGTTGGGGTTTTTCTCCTCCTCTCCCTGTGCCTGGAGGTGTGGGGTGACCAGGGCAGGGGACAGCAGAGCTGGGGAGGTGCCCACAAGGATCCCTTTCTCCCAGCTCAGTTCATCCATCCCACTCGTGACCGTGGGAATTCTGTCCCCACACCCCACGCCTGGCTCTGTCCCCACTCGTGTGTCACCCCTTCCATCCCTGCCCTCTGGGTTCAGCCACGGGGTGAGGCCGGGCAGCTCGAGGGGGGCTCTGGGGGACCCCTTTGCTGAGCAAGAAGAAGGAGGAGGAGGGGGACAGGGAGAGGAAGGCCATTTTTCACCCTTGCACCCCAAGAGATGTCACAGAAGGGGTTTGGTGATGCTGCAGATGCTGCTGGAGCTCTGATGTGCCAGGATCAAAATCTTCCTGGAGCAGCCTGGGGCTCAGCCAGGTCCCTTTGGCCCTGGTTTGGGGGTGGGTTTGCACCTCAGAGCCCCCAGACTGGGCTTCCCCCCTCCACCAGGAGCATCCCCATGGATGGGGTGCAGATTCAGAGGCTGGGGAATGGATTTCATGCCTGGAGTGAGGAAAAAAATCTCGAAGGCGTAATGGGAGAGGAAAAAGAAGGAGGGAAGAAAAGTGGAAAATCCTTCCTAAACGCTCTTTGTTCATTTGTTTTGATAATTGCAGCTCAGGCTGAATTATTTATGCCACACTTTGGGATGTCTCAGGAAACGCTCCAGAGAAATTCTGCTGCCGGTGGCACCCACAGCCCTCAGGGAGTGCAGGGGGCTTGGCTGGGGGTGCCCAGAGGGACCCAGGGACCCCAGCCCACCTAAAGATGGGCAGCAGAGCCTGGAGGAAGGAGAAAACCTCCCTGACCTGGCACAAGGGTGCTGGTCCTGCTCCCAAGGATGGATCCCTCCTGCAGGAACATCCCTGGTTGCACCAAGACCTGAGTGACCCCTTACAACTTTTTTTAGAAAAAAAAAACAAACAACCAAACTCCCAAAGCAGAGGGGGATGAACCTGGCTCCTCTGACCCAACATTTTCCATGGAGTTAGGCTGGGCTCTCCAACTTCATTCTCAAGATTTTCTTGGAAAAGGTCACAGGGGGGGTTCCTGCCCGTGAACAACCCAAGCTGGGACCCTGCTCCTGCTTTCTGTCTCCCCCTCACCCTGTGTCACCTTGGGCCAAGAACTCACCCTAGGAGCACCTTGGCTTCCCCAGGTGTGGAAGGGAGATAACAGAGCCTTGCTTTGCTGAGGAGCTGGGTCTGGCAGCTGAAAAGAGGGAATTATCATCCGGGGAGCACCACAACCTCCCTGCGGTTCTTCAGCCTCAGGAACAGTCACAGTGCAGCCAAAAAAATCCACTCCAGGTCCTGCCACAGCCTGGGGATGGAGACTTTGGCAACTCCCAGACCAAAGCCACCCCAAGCCACCCAACTGGCTCCCCTGGAGCAGGGAGCAGCTCCTGGCACTGGGTGCAAACCTCGAGGGAGCAGCACAAGTCCCTGTCCTGGGTCCCCCCTGGCCCTGAGGGACCTGGTGCATGGGGAAGTTGCTGTCTCACACCAGAGAGCCTGGTGTGACCCGGGAACATCAAAACAGAGGCAGGGATGGAGGTGGGAGCCCTGGGGGAGCAGCCTGGCCGAGTCCCAGCCTTTCCCTGGGGCAGGAGGAATTTTCTGCAGGGGAGGAAGAGGAGAAGGGCAGGGAGAAAGGTGGGGAAGGTGCCACCGGTGTCCTCCAGTCTCCTTCAGAGGCTTTGCTTGTCACGCAGTGCAGCAGATGAGGAAGGACTGAAAAATGCCCAACTCTCTTCTCTTTGACTCCCTCCACCCCAGAGGGAGCTGAGAGGAAGCGGCGAAGGTGAGAAAAAGGAGGAGGAGGGAGAAAAGGAGTGGGCAGGGGGGGAAGGACATGCTGCCAGTCCTCTCTGCCCAGCTGAACCCTGCTGCTCAGGTCCCCTTCGAGGGGACAACAACTCCCTGGGCACCTCCCGTGCTCCCCCAGGGCTTGGTGACTCCGTGTGCCACCACGGGCAGAGGATGCTCCGACCACCCAGGCCCCAGTGGCTTGTGCCCAAAGCACACCCAGACCTCAGCGTCACCAAAAAACCCCAAGGATTTGGGGGATGCTGGCTGGGATCCCCTGAGTGCTCCCAGAAGTATCTGGAAGAGGCAGGAAGGGTCAGGAGCCTTCGGCCTCAGCACCATCATCCCCTGCACCCAGAGGGTGGTGGCACAGGGAGGGGACGTGTCAGGGCTGGCAAGGTGCCACCACGCCGTGTTTGGTCTGGGCAATGTGGTTTTAATGAGCCATAGAATGGTTTTCAAATGGTGCTGGACTCATTAATCCTCCTGCAACGAGGCAGATCCTGCAGCCCACGGGGGGTGCCTGTTGCATGCCAGGAGCTGCCTCTGCTCTGCTGCTCCCAGGGAGCCCCCTGGGACCTCACCCCCACAACCCTGCCCCTAATTCTGCAAGGGACCAGGCACGGGGTTGCCCAGAGGGCCAGGAGGATGAGGCCCAGAGCACTGCAGCTCTCCCTGTGTCCCCTCCCCACTCGAGGCCCCTCGGTGACATCCGCTGATCCCAGATGGATCTGGCAGCCCCGGTCCCCTCCTCACCCCCCTGTGCACCCACTGCCCCTCGCAGACGTGGGCTGGTGGTCCCCAGGGCTCCTGGTCCCCAGGCACTGCAGGTCCCTCCCGAGCAAAGATGTTCCCCAGGGGGAAAAATTGTCTGGGATGTAAGGAATTATCTGGGAGGGGAAAATGATCAAAAAGAGACCCACAGCAGCAAGGAGGAGGTCGGGTCACCCAAACCCACCCTTCCCTCCCCTCCTCTATCCCCAAAGCATCAGGATCAGGAGCTGCCAGGACCCTGCACTGCCCTTCCCAGCCCTTCCCAGCCCTTCCCAGCCCTTCCCGGCCATTCCCAGTGTGGGACAGACTCATCCATCCCTGGGCTGTGGCAGAGGAGCAGCCCCTGGGTGGCTCTGGCAGGACACAGCACAGGGGATGCTGATGCCAGAAAAGGGCAGGAGGTGGCCCCAGAGGGTCCAGTGCCCCCATCCCTATCCCTGCTGCTTCCCGGGAGTCCCAGCTCTTCAGTGCAGGAGGGAGGGGCTGGATTTTTCCATGCATGAAGATCCAAAGTGACACTTTTCTTTTTCTTTTTTCCTTTTTTTTTTTCCCTTTACTCTTTTCGGAGCCCGAGCTGGTTCGTCACCATAAAATAACCTCCGAGCCAAATAAAAAAAAAAATCGAAACCCTGAGTGCCGTGCCAGCATCCCCCCCAACCAGCCGGGAGAGGAGAATTTCTGCCTCCCCGGCTCTGCCCTTGCCAAGCTCGGCGGCAGCCGCAGAGGGAGCTCAGCTGCCGGGTGCTTCTTTCACACCTTTTCCCTCTGCCACTCAGCTCCGAGCTGAGCCCTGGCAGATGGAGGCGATTTGGAGCCTCATCCCAGCCCTCGGAGCCGGCAGGGAGGGAGGGGATGCTGGGGGAGAGCAGCGGGACACAACCCCCCCCACCACCCCCCCGGGGCAGGCTGGGGAAAGGGGGGACCCAGCCCAGATGTTGGGCAGCTGGAGGTGGGATTCCACGCTAAGGCAACCTGGAGGCCAAAGGAGACAAAAATCTGGGGTCCCTGGAGCACTCGGGGTCACCCAGGAGGTGGGTGAGGCTGGGAGCAGCCCTGCAAGGATGCTTTATGCACACCAATCCCATAGGAATTTGGCTTCTGGAAAAAAATGCCAAAGTTTTAGAAACCTGCATGGTGTCCACATCCAAGCAACCAGCTGAGCCCTGGCAGCCCCCAGGGCCGGCTCCCTGTGCAGCCCTTTCCTCCTCCAGCACTGGATTCACCTCTCCCTGTTCATCCCTTTCCCCATCCTGCAGCCCAGGGCTTGGAAAGGATCAGGGAACCCCCACCCTGGGCGATGCACCCCCCCAAAAACCCCATCCCAGTGCTCCAGCCTCCCCTCCCACTGCTGG
>JAAWXA010000058.1:548725-582881 GCA_038090715.1 Florisuga fusca
CCCCCCCGTGCTCACCTGGCTGCAGGATCCCTCCTGGCTCCCTCCATCCCCACTTGGTCCCATTTCAGCTCAAAACACCCCATTAGAAAAAATAAAACCCAAAAAAAACCCCCAAAACCAGACCAGCTGCCACATCCTGATTTCCAAACCATCCCCCTGGGACCAAAACTACAGGGTGGGGAGTCCCAGCATCCCCCCCCTCCCCCAGCATCCCCATCCCTGCCTCCCACGGGTGATGAAGCCAATGGGCAAGTGCCCCTGGCCAGCAGGATTGACACCCACAAGCCCAAGGTGCTTACCAGGGAAACCCCGGGCATTTGGGGAGTGGGAAATGGGGGAAATTCTGGCAGGGCAGAGGCCAAAGGCTGTTTCCCATCAGCAGGGTTGCAGTGAGGGGGCAGAGAGCAGCAAGAAGTGACCCCACGAAGCTCCGTGGGGCTGGGGGCTGAGCCAGGGTGCTGCAGCTCAAGGATGCTCAGGCTTGTTGCAGGACAGGAGCCATAAATCTGAGCAGCTCCTGAAACGTGGAAGCTTTTAGGAAATAAAAAAAAATATAGAAATAAAATACAGAAACTGGAGGTGGAGGAGACCCAGAGCCAGCTCCAGCCACCTCCACCCGTGGCCTGTCCCCTGTCCCATGTCCCTTCCCAAGCTCTGAGCACTGGGACAGCTCGGGGTGACCTGAGCAAAGGGGGGTCCAGGACTGGGACTGGAAGAGAAGCTGCTCTTTGCCTCTCCTTTCCCAGTGATGCTGGAACACTGGTTCCCAGTTTGGGGCTGGAGCGCAGATGCTGCATTTCCCAGCCCTGAGCTATCAGCTGTGTCAGGAGCCCGAATGCATCATCTCCCTTCTCTCTCCTCCCTTTGCAATCAGAACATTTCAGCACAGGGGGGGGAGAAAAAAACAAACAACCCATAAGTGTTTCTCCCCCCCTTTCCTCTTCCTCCCGCCCCCACCCAGCCCTCTCCATCACTCCTTCTGTTGGAGATGAATTTAAAAAAAAAAAAAAAAAAAAAAAAAGCAAAAAAAAAAAAAAAGCAAATTCTTCATTTGCATTTATTCCGAAAGTGGAAACCGTACAGGGGGAGGGAAAAAAAAAATAAAAACAGCTGACAGCCAAGTTTTATTATCCCCATTGGGTGGTGAGGAGCAAATCAGTGATTTTTTTTACCAAGCATTTAGAGCTCCTTTGCTGAGTGGCTCTTTGAGCCTGGGTGCACCTGCAGCCTGCACAGCCTGGGGGGGTGAGGAGAGCCATGGATGGGAGGAAGATGCTGGGTACCAGCAGCATCCCGAGCTGCAGGTCCTTGGGGAGGTGAGTTGGGACCCCCCCAGCTCCACACGCATCCCTGTGGCTGCTGGAGAGGGAGCCTGGATGGGGGGTGAGACCCCTCCCAACACACACACAGACACACACAGAGCTCCCCAGGTGATGCCAAGAGGAATGAATGCCTCTGGAAAACCAGAATCCTGCAAAACTTGGCCCAAAGGCCTCTCCCCCCCTGGGGACCTCAGACCAGGCACCTCTCACCTCACTCACCCCAGGGGGGGTTAAGAATAAATTCCAAAATTTGACCATGGATGCTGGGCAGGAGTCAAACTGCGGGAAGCAGCAGTGATGGAAGAGCTTCCCAGCCACAGAGCTGGCCCAAAAAGCCATTTCCATCCTTCTCACACCTCCCCACCACCACTGCCCCTTCCCAAAGGACAAGGGGAAGCAAACTGGGAGGGAGCAAAACGTTGGAGAAGTGAGTCCCAGGCACAGGGACCACAGCACCATTCCTCCTGCCCCTCACACACAGCAGCTGCCCAGGTCAGTCCCACTGGGATGGGGGATTCCAGCCTGTCTGAACCACCCCTCCAGCCTGCAATGAGCTTGGAAAGAAAATATTAAGGTTCCAGGGAGACCTTAGAGTGCCTGAAGGGGCTCCAGGAAAGCTGGGGAGGGACATCTGGAGGGATGGGATGAGGGGTGATGGCTTTAAACTGGGAGAGAGGAGATTGAGATGAGATCCGAGGATGAAATTTATCACTCTGAGGGTGCTGAGCCCCTGGGTGCCCCCAGAAGCTGTGGCTGCCCCATCCCTGGAGCTGTTGAAGGTTTGGATGGGGCTTGGAGCACCCTGGGCTGGTGGGAGGTGGCACTGGGTGGGCTTTAAGGTCCCTCCCCACCCAAAACAATTCTGTGATTCTACATTTAACAAAGACAAACCCTGCAGCCTGGGGGTGCTCCCTGCCATGCTCCCCTCCGGGGGGGTCATTGCTCCCACGTGTCCCCGTGTGCCAGGCAGTGTCCCCGTGTCCCTGGGGGGCAGAGGCAGCTGCCATGCCCCCCGCTTGGGATCGATGGGTGCCAACAAGGGGAATCAATTCCTCTAATTAAACCCCGAGCTGCTGGGCAAGGCCCCCTCCCACCCCACTCCTCCCAGCAGAGGGGGTTTTCAGCCCCACAGCGGTGGCCCCGGGGGGATTTCTGCTCCAAGGCAGCACCCAAAGCCCTCACTGCTCCCCCAGCAAGGCTGCAGTGTGGGGAATTTCTTGGGAAAAGCAAGGAAAGGACAGCACGGGTGGGTGTTTCCCACCAGGTTGGGCCTTTGCTGTGAGGCTGATGCTGGGAACACCAAGGGAAGGGGAGGAGGGAAAGGGGAGGAAGGCAATGGGGGGAGCAGGGCTCTGCCCCCCACCCTGTGCAGGTGCCTTTATCCCCTTTTCCTAAAGGGAAAAAAAACACATTTGGGGGGGGAACTGTGGAGCTTTCCTGTGTGGGGAATCAGGGTTGAGCCTAAAGCCCCCCCCCCNGGCTGCTCCTGCCCTTTGTGTCTCGGGAGCGGCAGGGGCGGAGGGGGTGGGATGAGAAAAAAAGGGGGAGAGCAGGTAGGAGAGGAGCCTGCAGCCTGCCTCCTCCTCACCCATCTGCCTCCCAGAGAAAGAAAACCCAGAGCCCGGCAGCAGCCAGCCCGGTCCGGTCAGCAAAACATCATGTTTAATGCACAAGGCTGCAACGACGGAGCTGGAACGGCCACAGGCACAATACCCGATTTCTTCGAGCAACCCCGGCGAGCCCCCGCCCCCAAACACCCATCGCTCCGGCTCCCCACGCCGTGTTTCTAGGACAGCGGCTTTCCAGCTACTTTATCCCTTCGGAGCAAAGCGGCTCCGACAACAAACAAGCCCGAGAAGCAGCATCTCCCCCTCCCCGGCACCGGCTCAGCATCCCCCACCCATCCCTCCCCTGTGCCGGGGTGGGTGGGGGGCACACCCAGCATCCCGAGCTGGGTCTGGCAGCTGAAAAGAGGGAATTATCATCCCCCCCCCCTCTAGAGCACCACAACCTCCTCTTCCCGGGTGTCAATTCCCAGGCAGCAAACTCCAGCACGGGGAGCAGCGATTTTTTTTTATTATTATTATTCTTATTATTTATTTTTTTCCCCACCCCACCCCCCGGGCATCATCACCACTGCCCCGGCGGCACGGAGGGGAGGGAAGGAGGGAAGAAAGGGAAAGAAAAAAAATCCAAACCAACCAAAAAACCAAAAGCCACACAAATAAAAACAAAATACCTGCTACTTAAGAATGGATGCACATAGTGAGAGTGACATGCCTTGAGAGGGTGTATTCCCCATTTCTCCTCCGCTTTCCTTCCCTTTCCTTTCTCTCCGCGAGGGGCTCAGGCCCAACCAACCATGGGAGACAGAGGCAGGAGTGCGAGCGAGCGGGCGGGAGCGCGCCCGGGCTGCGTGTGCGCGCCCGGGAGCGCGCAGCTCGGCGAGGTACAAAGGAACAAATGGGAAAAACACATTAGCTCATGATAGATTAATGTGCGGGGAGACGGCTCCCCCTCTCCGCTCCCTCTTAAAGGCCCCGATGTGTTTATTCGGTGAGAGGTGCCCTGCCCGCACGCCGGGGGTGACACCGGTTTGTCACCCTCTGCCAACACCTGCTGATGGGGGGAGAGGGAGCCGGAGCCGAGGGGATGCGGCGGAGTGGCAGGAGGAGCCTTCAGAAGGTGTTGCACAGCTGGGGAGGGGACAGCAGAGCGGGATTTGTACCCCCCGTGGGAGAGGGGCGGGGGGTGGCACCCGCGGGCAGGGCTGGTGCTTCTGCCGGGAAGGTGAGTCCGGGGAAATGAAGGGAAAAGGTGGTGGAAATGCTGCCAGCAGCACCGGGGCCCCAGCTAACGCGGCGAGTCGGCTTGGCCAGCATTTGCCAAGCAAAAAATTCCCAGCCGAGAGCCTCAATGACACCGGGACACCTGTGACACCAGGGGCTCAGCCTGCCCACCACCACGGGGACCCAGCTGTGGCTTTGGGCACTCGTGTGTGACAGGAAGCCCCAAGCTCCCCACTGACACCTCCCTGCCCGAAGAAACCCACCTCGGGTCTACCGGGGAGAAAATCAACGAGCAGACGTTTTGTTTCGTGCGATTTCCCTGGACCGGCAAGGAGGGCTGGGCAGGCTTCCCCCTCCTTTCCTTCCCTTCCCACCTCTTCCCATGGGATGGGGGCTTGCAGAGCTGACAGCATTTCCTCAGCCAGGGGACAGGGAGGTGGGGGAGATGCCACCCCCCCCCACCCGTCCCCNGTCCCCCCCCCAGCACTGCATTAGCAGCAGAGCTGCTGCCCAGGGCAGGGGAATGCAGCCACGCTGCCTCCATTAGAGAACATCCAGGGGGCAAAAGGCTTTTCCAGAGCCAGCCAAGTGCATCTTGATGGGGCTGACGTGGTCCTGACAGCAGCGTGGTCCCCAGCACGCACAGCCGGGGGGGTGGGGGGCATCCCAAGGCTGGCACGGGATGTGCATGGGGATGGGGCTCACTGCCTGGCCCTGCTCAGTGTGGGACCCCGTGGGCTTGTCCCATGATCCCAGGCAGCCCCAGCATCTCACGATGCACCCCAACATCTGATAATGCACCCCAGCATCTGATAATGCACCCCAGCATCACCTGACACCCCTGCAGCTGCATCTTGCTGAGGAAGGAAAGAAGGAGAAAAGGAGCTCTGGGTGCTGGGGACAAAAAAGGGGAATGAGATTAGAGATGGAAAAAAAAATATGAATGAAAAATGGAAGTGGAAAGAGCTGCTGTTAAACCTGGGAGCATTTTGGAGATGGAAGAAGAGGTGAAGTATTCATAACATGGAGTGGAATCCTCCAGTCTGTGTCTCGCTGGTGGGCAGATTAGAGGAGCTAAAGTTCCCCCTGGCATTAAAAGTCTCTCCTTTAGTACCAAATCCTAATCTGCTGCTCTCTGAGAGTTGCCACCAAGAAAGTCTGAACCAGCACTTGCTGGACAGGGCCATGAGTGCCCCATGGTGACATCCAGCACCCGGGCACCTCCCAAGCCAAGCCAGACAACCTGCGTGGGACAGATCCTGTCCTCCCACGGGCTCTGGGATCCCCAACCTGTGACCCCAGGGGGAGATTTAATTTCTGTGGAGCACCAGGTGGGAAATTCAAGGACAGAGGCACAAACTCAGAGCCACCACAAGCCACCAAGGAGAAGACACCTGAGCAACCAGGAAGGTCCAGGACAACCCGGAGGTGCTGGGGCAGCTTCCTCACACCACCTGCAAAACCCAACACGTTCGGTACCGGCAAAACCCAGCCCTGGCAGGGGGTGGTGCTGGCTGACAGCTCCCGTCCTGCCAGCCTGCGGAGACACAGGGGTTTGATCACAGCAGATCCAAGTCAGGCACTGAAACGTCTCTAAATGAGCTGAAACACGGTCTAATCGGCAGATCTATTTTCTAACAAGTTACATATTCCCTTCAGAGCTCCAGTCATCTCAAAAACACATTAAGGAGAAATATTTGAAAGCTGAAACATATTAAATAAGCACTTCATCCTCGTCAGCAGAGAGGTTATAGACCTTTGCTGGTCTCCTTCCAATAACCTTGCATGTAAAATACCAGCAGGCAAGCTCCTGGCTCCAAAAAAAACCCCCATGAAAAACACGTGCAGGAGAGGCTGGTCCTGGGGACAGGGCTGGGCTGACACCCCCTCCCCGAGCACCTTCCCGGGGGGTGGACAGGGCAGGACGGGGCAGGACATGGCCCTGGGGGACAACCAGCCAACCTCTGCCTGAAATCATGGGAGTGACCTGAAAACACCCCCAGGTTTCTTGGAAGAAGGCCGAGAAGAGCCCGGGTTGATTTCTTTCTGTTTTCTGAGGCTTTGGGAGAGGGGAAGGAAGGGAGAGGGATGGTCCTGCAGCCACGAGAGAGGAATTTAATTTGCAAAGGGCAGAAAACCTCATGTGTAACCAACACCAGCTCTTCGAGAGAACCAACAACTCTGATCCATGGGGGATCCCCCAGGGGGCTGTCTCAGTGCCCCCCAAAACAGCCTCAACACCCCCCACCCCCTCCAGGGACCTGCAGCCTTTTTTCTTCCCTATGAAAGGAGAGGGACAAACAGAGAGGGTCCTCATCCTGCTTCCATTTTCCCCTCCCAGCAGCTCAGTCACCGTTTCACCCTCCCTCTCCTGACCCCCCCAGCCCTGCAGATGGGGCTGGAGGTCCCTTTGCCACCGGCACTGGATGGGAGGGAACATGAAAGCTGAACCTCAGCTCTTAATTATTTATCGTACATTTCTTTTTTGGTCTGACTTGTCCTAAAAAGTCCTTTGAAGTACCCGCCACGGGATGAGATTTGGGTGCTCCGTGCCTTTAATTAGCCCTCCCCACCATCCTCTGAGCCATCCTCACCCTCTCTGCTCTGCTGGGCAGCTCCAGCACACTGCAAAGACTTTGGGCTCCTGTCACCCTGCAAAGGGACAGAAATGCCACCCAGGGATGGTTGGGGCTCAACACCACAGCCCTGAAGAGCTCTGAAGAGCCCCAGAAGTTTAACACCATGGGGCTGGCAGGATGCTCTCATTAACCCTGCAAGATTCCTCCTCTGGGTCTCAGCAAGCTCCCCCAGCTCTGAGTTCCCAAATCTCTGCAGCCACTAAAAAGGTGTTTTGGTTTTTTTTTTTTCTTACCAGTCTGACTCTGTCACCCACCTCCCTATGGAATCACAGGGTGCTTCACAGCAGGCAGTGCCAAACCTTCCCCTCCCAGCACAGCTGCAAAAAGGAAGAAAAAAATCTTGAACCCTCTCTTGTCTGTGCCCTTAAAACCCACCAGCTCCACCCGAGGGGAGGAACCCAGCACCTGGCAGAGGCTGGAAGTGGGAGCGTTGATTTGAGCATCACTTGAACACCCTGAGCACCACCTGAGCACCCTGAGCCCTTGCCAGCCTGGGGAGGGGGTTGCCCGGCTGGTGTCCCCCACACCCATCGTGGCTCTTGATGCTGCTCAGTGGCCGCTGAGTCAAAAAAAAAACCAAAAACAAACCACAAAAAAAATCCCTAAACCCTCAGCTGTGATCAGGGACACGTTCAGGCTCCACANGGAATTTGAGATGCCTGAGGCTCAGCCCTGCCCTCCAGCACCCTCCCTCCTCCCCTCGCTGCTTCTCCTGGGAGACTTCGGAGCAAAAACCTGAGCATCTGAAGTGCCAGAGTCTGCCTTGCTCATCTTTTTAACAGGGTTTCACCCGGAGCCATCCCACACCCACCTGTCCCCCCGGGCTCAGGCGTTCACCCCCACAGCCCCCTGGTTCTGTTTTCACTCCCGGAACCCCCTTCATCCTGGGGACCAGCTTTTCCCCTTCCTCCAGACATTCTCCATCCAAAATCCACCTGGAAAGCTTAAGGAAGTCTTTTGGTTCCCTCCAAACAGCGTTTGGTTGGCCACCATCCTCCTCTTCCTCCTAAAACCCCCTCTTGGCAGGATCCTGCCTGTGCCACCCGGATTTCCCACTCCTGAGCAGCCCCACTGGGGGCAAAAAAGCATCAAACCCCCCACCTGTAACACTCCAACCTCTAAATAAAGTCGGTGTTATTCCTTTCCCAAATGTAAAACTGGGAAAAGGGGCTCGGAGCAGGAGAAGTGCCAGGTCCATGGAAATCGGGGTCCATGTTCTGCCCCAGCCCATGGAAATCTCCTCTGGAACACTCCAGAAATGAGCTGGACGGGTAATAAATGATCTCTAAAAGAAGGGAAATATTGTAGAATGCAAATAAAATCCCTAGCATGAAAATGTGAGGAGCTGGTTCCTCACATTCCTGGTGACTGGCAGGGTTTTAATGACACTAAAATAATAGATCTATTGGTAGATGTTTATCAGCAAACCCACCCCCAGTAAATAGATTTTATTGTCTCAGAAAGGGACCCTTTGCTGCCTCCGTGCCCATCCCCACCTGGAGCATGAGAGGAAGCTGATGGTCCCTCTGGGAACCACCAGAAATTCAAATATTGACCAAGAAAAAGTCAAATTTTTGCTCAGGGAGTTTGACCACTCCCTTAGTCAGGGAGTTTGGCCCCTCAGCTTGGTTCTTAGGAAAGGAAAAAAGATTTCACCCCCGAAGTGGAAACCCAAATCCTGAGGTCTGAGCCCACCCACGGTCCCTCCAGGGCTGGGGGTCACCCCCGATGGCACGTGGGTGTCATTATCCCACTTGTGTGCCTGAATCCAGAGGGACTGAGCACGGGGTGAATACCCAGCCCTGCCTCACCAGTAAAACCAGCTGAACCACTGGGAGCTGGACCTGGGGGGTGGAGGGGACCCCGTGTGGCAGGATGCTGGTGGCAGAGGTCAGGAAGGCTCCAGCAGCAGCTCCACGGCTCTGCCATTCCCCACTGCTTTCCTCTGGGCATCGGGAAGAGGGAAAATCTCCATGGCAACCGAGGACAGATGTGACCATGCCGGGGAATCCTGCTCCACAGGTTTGGGGCTGGATGAGGCACCCAGACACCCTGTCACCCATCTGCCAGGGGACCTGTCCTCTGCGTGGACTTAGAATCACCCCAGTTTGACAGCAGGGAACCTGGGCAAGGTCCCAGAGGGGAATTGGGGCTGGAATCCCACTTCTCATCCCCAGACAGGACTTCCCAGCTCAGCCAAGGTGCTGGGGCTGCCCTCTCCCCAGTGGGTTTGGCAGGAGGCTGGGAGGAGGAGGACGAGGAGGAGGGTGGGATGGGCTGTGGATTACTCTGGATTTTTGGAGGTTGAGGCCAGCTTCCTGGGCTGGTGCTAAGGAGGAGGCTCCATCTTTCCTCAGCCAGTAGCCAGGTTTCTCTCCCCAAGAGCTGTGTGGGCAAAGAATCCCTGATGCATAATGTATGGACAGAGGAGCAGGAGGGGGATGGAGGGAAGAGGATGAAGGAGAAAAGGAAAAGGGAGGAAAAGAGGTTGAGAGGGTCAGCTCTCCTCCCTCTTCACCCCAGATTTAGCCTCTTCCTCTGCTCTCTGTGCACCCTTTGCTCCCTAAAGCCTCACAGAACTCCCTGTGCTGCTCCCCGGGACCTTTGGTCACACCAAGGGCTGTCCCTGGGGTTTGGCTGTGACAAGGGGGGACAGAGCCCTGGCTGTGCCCCACTCCTTGGGCTGTCACCTGGTGGCAGAGCAGCCCCTGGCCAGGGGTCAGAGAGCTCTGAAACCTCACCAGAGATGCTCAGACCCCCCCCTCCCCCTTTCCTGCAGAGCCACCCACCCCGCAGGGGAAGGCAAAGCAGATGCTTTCTGAGGTTTGATTTCTTCCTGCAGCTTTAAGAGGATTTTCTTGTTAGAAGGAGCAGCTTTGCTGATGGAGGAGATGACCGATATTTCCACTAACCAGGCAAGAAATCCTCCCCTTCCCCCCCAGCCTGGGGTGGGGAGAGAGAGGCTGGGGGCTGCCCACACCCCACTGCCTCCATCCCCTCTTTCCTTCATCCTCCAGATCCCACCATCCCTGCCTCTGGCAGCCCCCGGGCAGATGCAGCTCAGGAGACACCAGCAGGCTCTCTAGAGAGGGAAAAAAAAGAAAAAAAACCCCGAATCTCCCTCTACCAACCAGGCCATGGGCTTAGGATGAAATGATGGCTTAGGATGATGGTGGGAATGGAGCAGCATCCGGGAGAGCAGTGAAGGTTGGGAAGCTGTCCAGGTGATGGGCTGGGGTTTCCCTGTGCCTCTCCTGGTCCCAGGAGACCTGAGGGGAGATGATGGAAATGACTTTCATCCCCCAGCAGCTGAGAAGTCACCGGGGTTCAGAGGAGGTGGTGGGAAGCAGGAGCCAGCAGGGATGCTGCAGAAAGCTCCTTCCTGCTGCCGGGGCTTCTCCAAAGGCTGAGGAGAGCTCAGGAGGAAGGTGTGGAGTTTGCTGGGAAGTTCAGCACCAGGAGAAGGGAGATGAGTTCTCACGGGGCTGATCAGAGGCAGAAAACACCAGTTCAGAGGGAAGGAGACGGGCTGGGGCGAGCAGGGAGAGGCCACAGGAAGCCAGGAGAGAGAAAACCAGCAGCTCGATTTGGGTTGGTTTTGGGTTTGTTGTGGGTTTTTGTTGGTTTGGGGTTTTTTTCTATGTTCTGGGAGGAGGCAGGACAGCAGAGAGGAGCAAGGAGAAGAGGAAAGCAGCAAAACCATCAGCATCAGCCTCCCTGGGGCAAGGCAGCGTCTGCCAAGGTCAAGGGCAGCTCTGGGGACAGAGGTGGAGGAGATGCCAGGGATGAGCTTCAGAGGGGACTGGGCAGAGGGGAGCTGGGGCAATATTCAGTGCCAAAATCTGTTCATCTTAAAACTCGGTGGAAGAGGAGAGGGAAGGAGGGAGCTGAGTCATGGCTAACACCTCCCTGCTGGGTAAATGCCACAGTGCTGGCAGCAGGAAGGAGAAGAGAAAGGGGAAAAGAGAGAGTAGAAGACTTAGAGGCAAGGATTAAATATTATTTACCGTGGCTCTGCTTGAGCTGGTGGCCAGACAGCCACCAGGAGACAGCAGAGACAACCCCGAGTCATCAGCAGAGATGGAAGAGCACTGGAAAGCCCTGCCCAAAACCCTGAAGTAAAAAAAAAACAACCTGTGCTGGAAGAGGGATCGAAGCAGAGGCAGCAAAAACCCGAATTTCTCCAGGTTCTCACTCTCCTGGAGTGGAATTTTCTCTGCTTCAAGCAAAGGGGCCTTTGGGCTGCCCGTGGCACCAGCATCTTGGGGAAGGGGAGGATGTGGGGAGAGGCTGTGAGTCAGGCTGGGAGAGCTTGGGAGGTGGAAATGGCTGAAAAGAGCAACTTTGAGGCTATTCCTGTAGCAGAAGGAAGCAGAAATCTGGGTCAGAAGGGATAGGAGACGCATCAGGGGGTTGTTAGATGAGAAAGAAACATTCCCCCCAAGCTGGAGGAGCAGGAATCCCAATGCCAGCAGCTCCCGTGCCCCTCTGCAGAGCTCAGGGTGTCGCCAGCTTGAGGTCTGGGACCCAACACAGCTCCCAGCACCCACCCTGAGCCCTGCAAAACCCAGTGCAGGAGGTTCCAGGGCTCTGAGACTGCAGAAGAGAAGAGCACAGGGGGTGACAGGAACCTGGTTAAAGAGGTGGGTCGATCCCCAAACCCCAGGCTGGTCGATGCTGGAGCATGCCCAAAGGGCTTTTTCCCCCAGCACCACGCTGTGCTGGCCCCAGGGGGGGGTTGAGGGGACAGGCAGCAGTTTGGGATGACACATTCCCCAGCAATCGATGAGCAACAGGAGCTTTGCATCAGGTTTTCTTCTTGCTTCCCACTGACTCACCGAGCTGAGCTTGGCAATTCAAATACAGTTGATTATCTCTCTCTCCTGCCACACAGAAAAGGAAAAAAAAAAAAAAGAAAAAAGAGTTTTGGCAAGGGTTGCTAGAAAACTTGGGTTCATCCCAGTACAAACGAGGAAAACTTTTGAAAAGTCAGACAGGCAGAAGATGGAAAAGATCTTCCCAAAGAGCTGAAGCTGTCTGAGGGCAGCAGCATCTTCCTGGGCTCATGGGACTTTCTCCTTTGGATTTAGGCAGTCAGCCCCCAGCTGCCTCCCCCTGCTCTCCTTCAGAGGGAGAGAAACTCCCGTAGAGTTTGTAAGAGGCCAGAGAGGGAGGCAAAGGATGCTGAGGCTGTTCCTGCAAGGGATTTGCGAGGAGCTGGTGAGCCCTGGGAAAAGCAGCTCTGCTGGACTTTTCTCCTGCCTCCTTTTCCTGAAATGCAGCAAGAGCTGCCAACAGACTGGACCTTGAAATCAGAGCCAGGCTGATCCCCAGGACAGCAGCTGGAAAGGGCTCCAGGCAGGGACAGGAACCTCTGGAGTCCCTGGGATTCAGCACACGTGGATCCACAGGGCAGAGCCTGCTTGGCTGAGGGTATTCCAGAGGCTGCAAGGGGGAAGTTCAGCCCCAGGAGCTGGAAGGGGAGGCAGAGGGAGCTGCAGAGAATGGATGAGCTCAGCTCACCCAGCACCAGGACTCGGCTGGGACCAGGAGGAGCCAGCAGGGAGGGAAGGGATTGCTCCTTCCTCCAGTTCTGCCATCAGAGCTAGAAAATGGAACCAAAAAGCACTGGAAAAAAAATGTGGGAACAGCAGAGTGGGGCAGGGGTGCTCCCAGGCTCCTGACCCTGCTGCCTGCCTGCACCCAGCCAAGCCCCAAAGGGCTTCCTGGGACCGAGCTCTTTAGGTTAGAAACACAAATCCCAGTTCCCTTCCACATGTTCTCACCAGGGTTGGGCTTGCCAGGCAGAGCTGATCAAATCCTGGCTGCAGTCACTGCTTCAATGGAAGTTCAGTGATGCCCCAGCCCAGCTGGAGGCAGCAAGAACCTCACCCACAGCCCTCAGCATCCCTCCCTGGCTGGGGGGACAGTGTCAGCCCCTTTCAGCCCCTTTCCCTGGGGTTCCCCCAGCTCTGCTCCTCTTCCCTGATCCACCAGCAACGAGAGAACCATCCCCCAGGCTGCTGCAGTGAGCACTTCACTGGATCTTTGCCACAGGACAGGAATACTAACGGGGTGCTCAGGGACAGCATTTTCCCTCTTCTATTCTCCCCCAGCTAATCCCACCTGCTCCTCCTGTGCCTTCTGCTTTAAGGAGACTTCAAAAGGCCTCTCAGCTTTAAAATGTTGGATCTTCCTTCCCTATCACTAAGGCCTCAGAGTCCTGGGAAGCCCTGGCAGGCATTAACCCACCAGCCAGAGCCCTGGGGCTGGGGAACAGCAGGATGCTCTAAAGGGAAGCAGATCCTGATCCTGCAGTTAAAGCACTGACAGCAAACCCGACAGCCAGGGACCCAGTCCCATCTGCCATCTGCTTCCTCTGGGACTCTTCATCTCTATTTTTGGGCAATCCACACTCTCCTGCCTCCAAGGGAAGGTGGGTGGTGGGGAGGCTCTCACAAGCTGTTGTGCTCTGCAGGACTTTTTTAGCATTTTTCTGAGAGTTGGGGACCAACCCGGGGAGTGGATTGCTTGGCCAGCTCCATCATCTCGAGGTGTGTCCATTGGGGATGGGCTGGGTGAGCTGCTGGTCCCCAGGCTGCTGGGGACATGGGCTGGGGGAGCCTCAGGGACATCTGGGGCTGGCCAAGAAGAGGTTCTGCAGAGCAGTGGCTGATGCTCAGGCCAGGGAAGGGAGAACCCAGGAGCTGCCAGAGCCTTGTGGTTCGGGACGTTTTGTTTGGCTCCATCCCCAAAGTCAACCTCTGACACCAGGCCCTGGTGTGTTGGCCTTAAAAACTCAGAGGAAGAAGGACATAAAAGATAAAAAATAAATCTGCTTCCCTGCTCCCAGCCCTAATTCAACCTCCCTACAAGCCAGCTCTCCAACGGGGCTGCTCAATGCCACTTGAGTTCAGAAGATGTAGAAAATAAATGAGAATCCTGAGCTGGAAGAGCCAGGCAGGGATGGAGCAGGCAGGGTGGGAACCCCCAGCTCACCCCAGGAGCTTTGCACCCCCAGAATTCAGCCTTTGGGGCAACAACCTCACCCCAAGGGACACCCCAGCCCTGGGTGGTGGGGAGCTCATCCCTCCCTCCCCCATCCCCCTGCCTGGCTGGAAATTGTCCCCAGGGGAAGGGATGGAGCTGGAGCCCTCCCTGCTGTCACACCGAGGTGACTTCCCTGTCCCAGACATTGTCACCAGAGGAGGAAATGGGATGGAAAGAGCTCCCGAGGGAGAGGAGGGAGGAGGCAGGGGGAGGAATCCCGAGATGAGTTCCCACTCCGTGGAATTTGGTGATTTGGTACCAGGACAACAATTCCTGTCAATCTGAAAGGGATGAAAAAAAAAAAACAAAAAAAACCCCAAGAGCCTGTCAGGATGGTTGGAGGCAGGAGGGGACAAGTGATGCCAGGGACACTGAGGAGGGGACACCACGAGCACAAGAGGAGGTTGGGGCCAAGCCTGGCCCAAGCCCTGCTAAAAATTACCCACCCTGGGGGTTTCTTGAGCCCAGGACTCTTCAGGATGAGAGATTTAGGGGATTCTGCAGAGAATCCAGCCCTGGCTGGTGGCTGCTCCTGTTGCCCTGGAGACACACTGGGGCCTCAGCATTATTTATGCTTTTCCGATGACCACGCCAGCAGCAGGATGAGATGGCTCATTGATTCCCCTAATGAAAGTCTTGGTGAATCAGGATGTCAGCCCCCAAAAGGACACAGAGCACGGGAGAGGCTGGGGATCAAAGCCAGGATCTTCCCCATCCACCAACTCCAAGCCCCTGGTCCCTTCTCCTCTTGCCAGGATTCCTGGCACCTCCCAGACCTGGGTAGGAGCAGGTGTTGGTTGCAAAAGGGATCAGCCCTGCCTCCTGCAGCCCTGTGGTTTCCAGAGTTATTGCACGAAGGCACCACCAGCACCTCCCCAAAGCTCCCAGATGATCCCACGAGTTACAGAGCTGGACATGGATTCCAGGGAAAAAAAATAAGGAAAAGGAAAAGGAAAAGGAAAAGGAAAAGGAAAAGGAAAAGGAAAAGGAAAAGGAAAAGGAAAAGGAAAAGGAAAAAAGAGAAAAGAAACAAAAAACCTCCCAAAACAAACAAGCAATCAAAAAAAAAAACCCACAAACAAAAAACCCCAACCAACCAAACCCAAAACCAAACACGAGAGCATCCAAACTCCAGCAACACCCACCAGCATCCAAACTCCAAACTGCCAACAACCTTTCCTGGCTTGGTGCAGGTCCTGTTGCATCTTCACCCATGGGAATTCCCAGACCAAACTCCTCCTGCAGTCCTGGCACCTGTGGCAGGTGGGGAGGCTGCTGGCACCAGGGTTTGTTCAGCCTGCAGGAGAGGAGCCCGAGGAAGAAATGATGAAAAGTCCTCAAAGGTGTGAAAGGGCAGCAGGAGAGGAGAGGAATGATCTGTTCTGTGTGTCTGCTGCAGAAAGGACAAGAAATAATGGGCTTAAACTGCAGCAAGGGAGATTTTGAGTAGATGGGAAGAAAAACTTTCTAATAATAAGGATTATTAGAGGCCTGGGCCAGAGCCTGGGGAGGCAGCAGGCTCTCCATCACTGGAGGCTTTTCAGGCCAAGGCAGACAAAAATCTGTCAGAAATGTTCTAGGAATCCTTGATCTGCCTTGGTTAAATCTTGGTAAATAAAAAGTAAATTAAATTATCTTTTAAGGTCCCCTCCAGCTCTCCCTCCCTGGGGTTCCTGGTTAAGCATGTCCCCAAGGCTGAGTGCCCTCCAGGGGGGGAGCAGGTCTGTCACCAGCAGTGTCACCACCAAGTGCTGGCACTGCCCAGGGCTGGGCAGAGGTGAAGATCCCAGGGTTGATTGGCCCCTGGTCACCCCCAGAATGGGGCACAGGCCTCATGCAGAGAGTGTCTTGGGGGGGAGAAAGCCTTGGAGAAGGCAACGGAGCCCTCAGGACTCAAGCTGATGGATTACCAAAGCAGTTTGGACAAGGGTGGGGGAAAAAAAAAACCAAAACCCAACAACCAGTGTAAGATAATTTTTTTCTTTTTTNTTTCTTTTCTTTTTTTCTTTTTTTTTTTTTTTTTTTTTTTTTTTTTTTTTTTTTTTTTTTTTTTTTTTTTTTTTTTTTTTTTTTTTTTTTTTATTTTTTTTCTATTTTTTCTTTTTTTCTATTTTTTCTTTTTTTCTTCTTTTTTTTTCTATTTTTTCTTTTTTTTCCTATTTTTTCTTTTTTTTCCTATTTTTTCTTTTTTTTCATTTTTTTTCTATTTTTTTCTATTTTTTCTTTTTTTTCCTATTTTTTCTTTTTTTTCTTCTTTTTTTTCTTTTTTTTCTATTTTTTCTTTTTTTTCTTCTTTTTTTTCTATTTTTCTTTTTTCCCCTATTTTTCTTTTTTTTCCTATTTTTTTCTTTTTTTTCCTATTTTTTCTTTTTTTTTTTTCTTTTTTTTTTCCTTTTTTTTTTTTTTTTCTTTTTTTTCTTTTTTTTTTTTTTCATGGCTGCTGATCTGGGGAGTGTTTGGCTTTAGTAAGGCCCTGGCTGAGCACCCCAGGTGCACCCTGAGCACCCCAGGAGGTGCCTCTCAGCCCTGCCCGTCCCAGGAGCCGTACCCTGGGGAGAGGCTGCCTGGAACCCAGCAGTCCCAGTTTGCAGTTCCAAGCATCCAGTGGTGTTCCCAGTGCCAGGCTCTCCCTTTCAGAGCTCAGCTCCTGCTCGGTGTCAGGTGTTCAGCAGAAACCCAACAAACCAGCCAGCCCTGGCTCCTGCCTCCTCTGACCCTGATTCCCCAGGGAGCTGCTTGTCAGCTGCTTGCTGATGGGTCCATAATTCCAGCTGGGAACATTGTCTCATGCAGGGTCAAGGAAAAGGCTCCTTGACCCCCCCCAGGGAGGGGGGGAAGGGGATGTATCTGCCCGGGGTGCAGGTTGGCTGTTACTTTGGGCATTTTGGAGTGGTTTATGGCCAGGCTGCAGACAGTGGGGCTGCTGCTGGGCTCAGTGCCTTGCTGATGCCATCAGACAATAAATCTGCTGTGTTCTCCCCAGACAGCTCCCCAGACGTGGGAGAGGGTGGGCAGAGCTTCCTGGGAGCCCTAAAAATGAGGCTGGAGCCAGCCAGGGAGTTTGGGAGAGAAGGGAGATGCTGGCTTACCTGCACCCAGGTACCTCTGGTGTCCCCAGCCTGGCTCACTGACCTCCCCTGGGCTGGACTGAGCTGGGAGGCAAAAAAAAAAACAACTTTTAGCACCACCAAAATAACTTAAACCCCACTACTCCAGCCATGGAAGCTCCTGGGTGTCCTTGCCCTAACACAAGTGGCTGGGGGGTTTCGTTTGTTGTTTTTTTTTTCCTGAGCACCCTCCAAGGCATCGACACCTCAAGTGGGATTCCAGGTCCAGGGCAAAAGACAAACCTGCCCAGGCCCCTGGTGGGTCTCAGGGGATGCAGGACAGGGGGACACGGATGCACCTGCAGGCAGGGGATGGTGCATGTGCAAAGGGTGCAAACAGCCAGAGGTGTTCCCCCCCCTCAGCAGAACACGGAGACTTTGGCACCCAGAGCTGGTCCCGAGGTGCTGGAGGGGGATGCTGTGGGTGTCAAGCAGGGGCAGGCAGGGCTGTGGGGAGAGGTACCTGGTTGCTATAGAAACCAGAGGATGGAGAGGAGGAAGATGGGGTGTAGATCCTCACTATGCACCCCCAGGCACCAGCAGCTTCTCCTGGTCCCCAGTAGCTGAGCTGGTTCTGCAGCCCACAGCTTGCTGCAACCACCTCCCCCAGCCCAGGGATGGGGCACAAGAGCCCACGCAGGCTCTGCTGCTCCCCACCGAGTTCCTGAGCCTCTCCAAGCCTGGGGGCTTCACCTCTGCAGCAAAAAAAAAAAAAAAAAATTAAAAATAAAAAACCAAACCCATCCTCCATCCTTTCNTTTTTCAAATTTAGGAGGAGGGAAATGCAGCTGTGAGGGGCCAAGCCTGCTGCAGGCAAACCCTGTTTAGCAAGCCAGCACTTGGTTGCACAAACGGTGCTTGGCTCAGGCACTGTCTCGGGGGTATATCCAGGCAGCTTCATCCAAATTTTTTTTTTTTTTTTTTTTAAGATACAGTTTGGCAGCTCAAACCCCGTTGTGTAACTCATGCCCAGGGTAAAACCCTCACCCAACTTCTGCCTGCCCTTGGCCAGCAAATTCTTACTGCCTAGGGGTGTCCCCCACCCCCCCAGGCTTCACCCAGGTCCCCCTGTTGATTTTTATTGTTTTTATTTTTAGCATCTCTTCACCCTGGCTGTGTGCTGGGGGTTTTATTTTCTCAGCCTCTTCCATCACCACCTCTTTATTGTTTTTTTTCTGTGTTTGAGCCATCCTGGCTTGACAGCAGCTCTGGCTCCTGGGATGATGTCCCCACGCCCCCAGGGCACAGAGGGGATGGGATATTTTTCCTTGTGCCACCAAAGTGATGGAGAGCTGGATGTCACCTGCTGGTTTGTGGTGACTGGTGAGTCCCTTCCTTGGTGGCACCTTTTGTGGTAGTTTTTTTTTCTTGGTTTTTTTTTTTGTCCTTTTTTTTCGCGTGGTTGGGCTGCAGGGAGGAGATTCTGGAGCTCCCCAGGAAGCTTTCAAGCCCTGATCTTTATCTCTAACTGATACAACCAGCCCATTTCCCTTTTTCAATGGAGGCTGAAGGTTGGTTTGGGTTTGCCATGGGCCACAAATGGGTGATGGGCTCAGCTGGAGTCATCTGAGCCACTGTGTTCATCTGACACTTGATCTGCTCCGTGCCTTGCTGAGGAGCATGGGTTGGATCACCACCAAAGCCAGTAAGTCTCTGGCACACAAACCCCTGAGCCAAGAGCTTGTGCTGAACCTGCAGCAGATCCAGGAATCCCTGGCATGTCAAGGGTGAACACCAGGGCTGTCAAAAAATCATATTTTAACCCTCAGCTTCCCACCTTAAGTTACCTCGGGAGCTCCCAAAGGCAGGAGGTGCTGGCAGCGTGCAGGGTGGTGGGTTCAGCCCTGCAGGGGTGGAAGCACAGGGAAGGGCTGGTGGATCCACTCATGGAATTCTTCTTTCATCTTCCAGCGGAGCAGAGTCCCTTTCTTCAGATGAAAAAGGTATGGTGATGGGGGAAAGTGGGTTTGTTAAGAGGAATGCCCATCCTTCAGCATGGAAATGACCACGTTATGACTGCTGGGGACCCACAGGAAAAATCTGTTAGGTTGGATGTCAGGAACAAGTTCTGTCCCATGGGGGTGGTGGAACAATGTCAGAGGTTGCCCAGGGAGGTCATCCCTGGAGATGTTCAAGGTGAGGCTTGAGGAGGCTCTGAGCACCCTGATCTGGGTGAGGGTGTCCCTGATGCTGCAGGGGTTGGACTGGATGGCCTTGAGAGGTCCCTTCCACCCCAAATCATTCTATGATTCTATAAAGCTGGGGAAAGATTTTTTTACAAGGGCATGGAGTGGTAGGACCAGAGGGAACAGTTTCCAAAGTGATTTCACTGATGGTACAAAACTGAGAGGAGTGGCTGTCACACCAGAGGGCTGTGCTGCCATCCAGCATGACCTGGAAAAGCTGGAAAGTTGGGCAGAGAGGAACCTCATGAGGTTCAACAGGGGCAAATGGAAAGCAGCCAAAGGAGAAGGATCTTGGACTCCTGGTAGACAATAAATTAATCCTGAGCTCCTGTTGTGTCCTTGTGGCCAAATCCAGTGGTGTCCTGGATGCAATCCTGTGTAATGTGCTCCAGGTGATCCTGTTTTAGCAGGGAGGTCGGACTAGATGATCTCTAGAGGTTCCACCCAACTCCACTGATTCTGTGAAAAAGGGGGAGACTGAGATGAGATCTGAGGAACAAGTTCCTTGGTGTGAGGGTGCTGAGCCTCTGGGTTGCCCAGAGGAGCTGTGGCTGCCCCATCCCTGGCAGTGTTCAAGGATGGGTTGGATGGGCTTGGAGCACCCTGGGCTGGTGGGAGGTGTCCCTGCCCATGGCAGGGGTGGCTCTGGGTGAGCTTTAAGGTCCCTTCCAACACAAACCAGTCTGGGATCCTGTAATACCTTAGTGTAATTTATAAGCGTTTTGATTTTTTTTTTTTTTTTTTTATACTGGTTTTGAAGTTTCATATCCTTTTGCTGTTTATTCCCTTCTTCTGTCCCATGTCATACAAAACCCTGAAGAGAAGCATTAAATCTCTCTCACATTTCTCTTGCAGAGGTGACAGCCAGCAGCACAGGGGAAGAGGGCTCAGCTGAGGAGCACCCAGCAGGTGAGCACACAGGAGGCTGAGGGCTGGGGTGGGCTGGGTGGCCTTGTACCCCCCCCATCTCCCCACACCAGGACAAAACCAGGGTGCAGGCACTCCTGCAACTCCTCAGGTCACTTGCTGTGTTTCTTTTAACTTGGGTTTGTCAGAATAATTTACTAAAGCCATGGGTGGCTCATCCCCTGGGTCACCTCTCTGGTGGGACACACCAGCTCCCAGTGATGCTTCTCCCACCTCACTTGTATGTCCTGGGAAATGATAATTTAAGAAGAATCACAGGTTGTGTAAAACATCTTGAACAACACAACCTCCCCTTCAGAAGGGCCTGGGTGACCCTGGAGTCCTGTCTGATACTGGGATTTGGTGCTCCCCAGTGCCTCTGGGCTGGGTAGAGTTGGGTTAATGGTTGGGCTTGATGATTTTAAAGGTTTTTTTTCCCAGTATTTTTTTCTGCTGTTATATTATTCAGCTAGATGTATTTAAACTTCTGGCTGCATCCTTCTACTGCCTTTATTTCATTCTGCCTGTGGCTAATGGGGTGTAATTTTGTTAAGGAGAGGACAGTTCCGAAAACAGCTCCAGCAGTAGCTCAGAAGAGGATTCAGGTGAGCACCGCCTCTCTCTTTATATATTTTCACCCTTTTGGAGACACATTTTGTTTTAAACCAGCTGCTTTTCATGGGAATAGCCCCGGGGTTGCTGTATAAGACTTGATTCTGAAAAGCAGGAGGATGTTTTTGTGGGCAGATGATTTTCTAACCACTGGAGGAAAGAATAGAGGAAGGAGCAGCTCATGTTGCTGTAGCCTCCTAGACACAATACCCACAGATGTTTTTATACCACAGTAGTTGTCTGAGCACTGAGGGGCTGTAAATCTGCTCCAAAGCTGGCAGCAAGAGTGGCAAAACAGGATGGACAGGAAAAGAATCAAAGGAAGCCTTTGGTGCTGCTGAAAAGCCTGCGGGATTGTGCTGACGTGGGTTACCCCCCCCCCCCCCNGAAGCCCAGGGGTAGGTGCCCCATGGGACCTGCCCCCCTCCCCTGGGGCCTGGCAGCCCTACATGCACCCCCAGGCACCAGCAGCTTCTCCTGGTCCCCAGTAGCTGAGCTGGTTCTGCAGCCCACAGCTTGCTGGAACCACCTCCCCCAGCCCAGGGATGGGGCACAAGAGCCCACGCAGGCTCTGCTGCTCCCCACCGAGTTCCTCAGCCTCTCCAGGCCTGGGGGCTTCACCTCTGCAGCAAAAAAAATTAAAAAATAAATTAAAAAAAAAAACCCAAACCCATCCTCCATCCTTTCCCTGACAGGTGGCTCTGGATACAAATCCAGGGATAATTTCCCTGAGATGGGTGCAGGGAGAGGGGTGGAAGCATTGCCCAGGGTGCTCCTTCCCCACTTTAGGGCAGTGAATATTGTCAGGGAAACCCACAGCTCCCAGCTCCAGCCTTTTCCTGCCCAGTTACCACCTGGGGAACAGCCAGGAGGAGAGGAAACCCCCAGCCCAGGCTGGAGCCTGGAGAAAGGGGGAGTTTTGCCCCCACCCCCCTGAGCAGAGCAGCAGCAGGACGGGGGCATCAAGGGAGGGAAGGGAAGCCCAGGGGTAGGTGCCCCATGGGACCTGCCCCCCTCCCCTGGGGCCTGGCAGCCCTACATGCACCCCCAGGCACCAGCAGCTTCTCCTGGTCCCCAGTAGCTGAGCTGGTTCTGCAGCCCACAGCTTGCTGGAACCACCTCCCCCAGCCCAGGGATGGGGCACAAGAGCCCACGCAGGCTCTGCTGCTCCCCACCGAGTTCCTCAGCCTCTCCAGGCCTGGGGGCTTCACCTCTGCAGCAAAAAAAATTAAAAAATAAATTAAAAAAAAAAACCCAAACCCATCCTCCATCCTTTCCCTGACAGGTGGCTCTGGATACAAATCCAGGGATAATTTCCCTGAGATGGGTGCAGGGAGAGGGGTGGAAGCATTGCCCAGGGTGCTCCTTCCCCACTTCAGGGCAGTGAATATTGTCAGGGAAACCCACAGCTCCCAGCTCCAGCCTTTTCCTGCCCAGTTACCACCTGGGGAACAGCCAGGAGGGCAGGAAACCCCCAGCCCAGGCTGGAGCCTGGAGAAAGGGGGAGCCCTGAGCGTTGCCCCCACCCCCCTGAGCAGAGCAGCAGCAGGACGGGGGCATCAAGGGAGGGAAGGGAAGCCCAGGGGTAGGTGCCCCATGGGACCTGCCCCCCTCCCCTGGGGCCTGGCAGCCCTACATGCACCCCCAGAGCACCCCAACCCTCAAATCAGCTTCCCGACCAATTTTATGCTAAATGGTGTAGGAACACAACAGGCTCTGGCAAGACTTCAAATTAAGCCTGCCAATTAATGGTCCTCTTGGGGCTAATTAAATATTACTTTCCACAGCAGTTTTTTTTTTTTTTTTCCCCTCCCCNGCAAGATTGAGAGAGTCTTGAGTGAAATAATTAGGAAGTTTTTTCTCAGCAGATTCGGAGGAGTTGGATGGCAGAAGGTCTGGTGAGTGCTGGTTTATTTTCTCCCTCCTCTGAGCCTGGCAGGGCCTGGGGAAGGCAGCAGGGAGAGAGGATGCTCAGGGGTGGGGACCTGGGGTGCTGGGAGTGTCACTGAGTGCTGGCCCAGCCATCACCTCTGTGTCCATGAGGAAAACAACTTGCTGGAGAGCTTATGCAGGATATTTGGGAGGGGGTTGATGTCCTGAGGTGACTTTGGGACAGTCCCCTGCTGTCAGAGAGAAGGGTGTTGGTGGCATGGGGTGGCACAGCGCCCAGGCCACTTCATTCTGATGGCCAACGGGTCCTTGGCACAACACCTCCTGCCAAATCCACCTTTGGGGCTAAAAGTTTGTCAGCTCTGCTTCTTTTCTGTTGTGCTGAGGGTTAGTAAGGAGGATTCAGGCACTTTTGGATCACTTTAGGGACAAGTAAGCTGCCCTGGCGTGGTTACCTGCTCCCTGGGAAGTGCTTCCACACCAGGTGCTAAAACTTTGTATGTGGCACAAGGAGACTCATCCTGGGGATGAAAATTGGGGTTTTTTCACCCCTGTAAACCATTTTCCATTATTTAGGGGCCAGTGATGAGCTTTTGGCTAGTGGTTTATCCTGATCTTTGGCTTCATCCCCATGCTGTGTGCAGCCTGTGCACTCTGGGATGTGAGTGAACGTACAAGGATTTGGGAATGCTCTCCTTGGGTTTTTATGCACGTGAGCAAATGATTTTGGTGGGTTGTCCATGCTGGATAAGGGAGCAGAAACCCACGAGACTGAGTTATTTGCTGCAAACTTCTTTTTTGTAGGTGAGGAAGAGGAGGAGAAGGAATCGCTGCCGTGCTGCAATGATTCAGGTAGTAACAGATCTCTTGAGGGATGGTTTGTTTGTTTTTTTTTCCCTGAATGTTTAATTACTTTGCTTTTAATGAGCTGATCTTCCTGGTTTCTCACTAGGAGTGAACAGCCTGCCCCCTTGTGAGCACTGCAGAAATGGAAATGTATGTAAAAAAACCCACAACCAACCCAACCAAGCAACCCCACAACCCCTGTATTTAGTATGAAATAATCTGCAAGTTGTGATTCTCCTCTCTCATCACCTTTTAGAAATATGTATTTGTAAAATTTTATTGTAGGACCAGAAGGAGCTAGTGACCCCCAGGAGATTTGCTGGAGGACAACATGTGTATGGTTTTGTTTTGTTTTTTTTAATATAATGGGCATACATTTATATTGTTCTCATCAAGATACTTCTCTCTTCAGTTTAAGTGGGGAAAAAGACTGATTTCCTGCACAAATATGTTTGGAGTTATAATGGATGCTCTGAAATCCTTAAAAATAAACAATTTGGAGCAGCTGCCTGAATGTCCTGGTCCAAGAAAGCTCTTAGGACAGCTTCCTGCCTGCCTCCTCTGGCTCCAGTAATTAACACTGGGCACATTTTTCATTTTTCCATGCTTTTTATTTTTATTTATTTTTTTTTTTTTAGCCTGGCCACACATGAAGGGTCTTGCCCTGTTTGCAGGAGTGCTCATCCTCCCCTTTTGTCCCCTCTCTCTGTGGCTCAGAAGCTGTCACTGGTGTGTGGTGGTGTCCATGTGTGATGGTCTTGGGGGGTGATGTTGGCTCTGCTGTTGAGGGGAGCCCTGGGTATGAGCAGAGCTGCTTTGTTTGCAGGAAATGGTATGCAAAATGCTCATCAGAGTTATTTTGCACGGGCTGGCCAGGTCCTCCCAGATGGTTTTTTAACACTCCAGTGACGGTTAAAAATTATTTTGCCTTCTGTGCTCTGCAGATAAAGTGCCCTGTGGGAAGGGAGGTTCTCTGTTACCCCTTGCCAACCACATTTTTTTCTGGTATTTGCTGGGCAGAGGAAACTAAACTGTTAGTTTAGAAGAAACTTCTTGGCTGGAAGGCTTATTCACCACTCAACCAGGGGGTTGGTTTGAATCCCCATCCCTGGAGGTGCTGGAAAGCTGTGTGGATGTGGTGCTGATGGACGTGGGTTAGCTCTGGGCTGGGTAGGGTTGGGTTAGTGCTTGGACTTGATGCTTTTAAAGCTTTTTTTTCCCAACCAGAAATCTTCTGTGATTGTGCAAACTAACGTGGTGGCTCTTGCCCACGCAGGGTGCAGCTGGAGGCTGAGGGGATCTACCAGTGCAGCCTCACAGGGCTGATTTTTGAGGTGACTGGGGCTGTGAAAATCACCTATTCCCTCTTATCCTGGAGCAAATATGCCGGCCTGGTGGAAAAACCATGGATTGTGGGTGGCCCCCTCTTCGACGTGCGCTGCGACTCCACCTCCTCCCTCACCTCCATCCAGTTCCCCCACTCCCTCTGCCTGGGAGGTGAGTCCTGGCCACCAGCCTGGTGGCCCTTGAGAGGCTGGGGGTTGCCCCCCCCCGCCCCCCCAAGCTGTGACAAGGTCCCTGTTGTCCCCACAGGTCATGGAGCTGGCATGGCCTTCAAGGTGTTTCACCTGAAAGGGGAGAAGGTGGCCATGGAGCCCTCTGTGGAATACTCAGCCTCCCATGTGAAGTGGCTGGTGAGCTCCTTGTCACCCGTGGGACCTCTCATCCAGGGCTTGGAGCCACTCTGTCACCACGGTGCTGTCATCCTCTACAAAGCTGTTGATGAGCATCCCTCCTTGTCCTTCAGGGTCTACGTGGCGACCAACAACGACTCCTTAATAAAGGTGGTGGGGGGTGGGTNNGGGTGGGGGGGGATATCCACGAGTGGCTCCAAACATTCTGCAGATAACAAAATGGAAGCTGGCAGAGAAAAAGCAGAGTCCCCCCAAGCCCTGCCCCAACCACGGGCACCCCAGGGAAGCTGCAGGGTCCCCCCAGGTCCCAAACCTGCCCAGCACAGCCCTGAGCCTGCAGCAAGCCTGAAACCAAAGAGGGAGCCACGGGGGGGTAAGGGGGGGGTTTAAAGCATATTTTGATTTTTCTAAAAGCTGCAACACTCCTGAGGAGCAGAGCCAGAAGTGTGGGGGGGGGAAGAGTGCTTCCCCGAGCTCCTGCATCCCCCCCAAATTCAGCTCTGGAAAATAAGGAGCTCCCAAGACCTTCAGGCATTGGCAGAGCCCAGGATGTGCAGGAACCCTCCCTGTGGGCAAAGAGAGGGCACAGCCCCCTGAGCAGGCAGCCGGGACCAGGGCAAAGTCCCGGAGAGCTTTGAAAGGGGAGATGGGAAATAAAAAAATAAATATTAAAAAAAAAAATTGAAAAATTAAAAAAAAAAAAGGAGAGAAGGAGAGAAGAAAAAAGAAGGAGAGATGAGAAAACATCTCGGCTGGTACAGCCGGCCCCGAGCCCCAGGAGAGCATCAGCTACTGGGCTTCTCCTCCCGTTTCCATAGCAACACAATTTGGTGCTCTTTAGAAGAGCTCGCTCCCCCCTCTCCTCCTGGTTAATTTTATTTCGTGTTTTGAAATAAAAGTGGTTGACATGGCTTTTGTCTCAGGAGCCTCACCGGGGGGAAAAGAAGGAGAATAACAAATCTGGAGGGGCTGCAGAGGGGGAAAAGGGAGACCTGGACCCCTCACCACCCCACACACCCCTAAATCATCCATCCTGGAAGTGCTCCTGAGCACCTTGCTGTCACCCACCGGGTGGTCTCCTCCCTCCAAGGTGCCGGGCTGGAGGTGGGTGACAGCCCTGGGACCCACTCCCCGACCTTGGGAAACGCCCCAGGACCTCAACTCCCTTCTTGTCACCTGGATGCCACCAACTTCCTCCCTCTCATCCCACCCCTCCCTGCAGGGAGATGCTCTGGGAGCCCCCCCCTACCCCCAGATGCCAGTCCCANGTGGGGATGGGGGATGAGGAAAGAGATGTTCATCTCCCAGCCCAGGGTCTGCAGGCAAAGCTCTGGGGAAATGTTTTTATCAAAGTGGTAACTGGAGGGAAGGGGTTCTCCCCATCTGCTCCACTCTGGTGAGACCCCCTCCTGCAGTTCTGAGGTCCCTGACACAAAAAGGGTGTGGAGGTGTTGGAGTGGGTCCAGAAGAGGACATGGAGATGCTGGGAAGGCTGGGGCAGCTCTGGAGCCAGGCTGAGAGTTGGGGGTGTTCAGCCTGGAGAGGAGAAGGATGCAATGGGGAGACCTTAGAGCACCTCCCAGTGCCTGAAGGGGCTCCAGGAAAGGTGGGGAGGGACTGGGGACAAGGACCTGGAGGGATGGGATGAGGGGGAATGGCTTTGAACTGGGAGAGAGGAGATTGAGATGAGATCTGATGGAGAAATCCTTTTGTGTGAGGGTGCTGAGCCCCTGGCCCAGGTTTCCCAGAGCAGCTGTGGCTGCCCCATCCCTGGGAGCATTCCAGCCCAGGTTGGATGGGGCTTGGGGCACCCTGGGCTGGTGGGAGGTGTCCCTGGGCATGGCAGGGGGTTAGGACTAGATGGTTTTCTAGGTCCCTTCCAGCCCAAACTCTTCTGAGATCCTATGATTCTCTGTTTCTATATAGTGGGACTTCCCTACAGAAAGGGCCTGCCACATTAGGATATGAGTTTTAAGGAGCTCACTCACAAGCTAGTGTAGGAAAAATAAAAAACTATTACCCTCCAAAATTCACAGTCCTCAGGATATGTTCCTGGAAGAGCTTCTTGTCCTCTCACCCATTCCCCACTCCAATACTTAGGGAAACACTTGGAGAAGGCAGCAACAAAAAACTTGCTTTTTATTGAGGTTGCAGTCTCCTCAGCTTTCCAAAAAGTTTGCCCTGTGGAACAGGTGGTGGTCATTTCAGAGAGCTGGGGCCAGAGAACAGCCTGAGGAGCCCCATCAGCAGAGATTTTAGATGTTAACTCCTTTACTGAGGTGAATAACCTTTCGATCATCTTTTTAAATTTTAGGATATCATAAGAGATGTAAAACATTCAAATAAGAAATTAATTAAAATTGACAAGCCCCCTGCATGCCAGAAATTACTGCAGGAAGGAAAGAGATATAGATTAGTTTGTGAGCCAGAAGCTGAAGTGACTCCTGAGGTAAGTCCCTTTCACAAACTTCATTTCATGTATCACAGCTGGGTTAGAAACACAGTAGAAAAGAAGTTTCTCCTGTGAATTCCTGCAATTTAAAGGCATTTTTCACGTTCATTTGCCATCCCTGCAGAAAGCACCTGCCTCCTCCTGCAGCCCTAAACTTTTGGGATGAAATCCTGACCCAAAAGTCAACAGGCAGAACCATGCTTGGGTGATGGAGTTGGGCTCAAGATTTGTGCCCAGCAGTTTCTGGTTTGGATAAATGTTTGGTTTTAACCTCTTTGTGTTGTGTAGGAAATCGAATTTGTGGATGGATCTCTCTTGAAACTAAAAAATTACATTGAAGTCTACTTGGAGAAACCTGAGGACTTCACCATGTCTTTGGTTGAGCTGGAGTCTGATGAGACTGTATGGAAAGCAAAGCTGAGAGAGAGTGAGTCTGGGGGCTTCCCCAACTCCTTTCTTCCTGCTGGGGAGAAGGTGCAGGGGTTGGGGAATAATTCAGATGCACCAAGAAATGGTGAGGTGTGGGGGTGGAAGAACTGAATAAGAAAGAGAAAAGCTCTGGGAGGTCACACTGGGGGTGGTGTGGGTGGAGGGGCTGGGAAAGGATGCTCTGCTTCTATATATAATTATTCTAGGAATTATAAATCTATATAATAAATATATAATTATAAATTACATATTATAATTTTTATATTATAATTATTGTATAACTATTACATGATATAATAATATAATGTATGATAATATATAATATAATTATATATTATTATATGTTATGTATAGTAATAAGATTATATATACATATGTAAATTATATATATCTTCTAGGAATAATTATATATATAATATTACAGATGATGTGCTGCAGCCCATTTGATAAAAGGGGAAAAAGCCCTCTGATGGTATTAAATCTGAGCTCAGCAACTTGCTTCTCTGCCTGAGAGCTGTTGCAGGTAGTGCATGGCCATGGGAATTGCTGCCCTGACTTTTTCTTTCCTCTGCAAAACTCTTTCCCAGGTGACTGGATCCGTTATGATCAGAACAAAAATGAGCAGAAAAGGAGCACGGGCAGTAAGTCAGCTTGGAGATCAGGATGGGGGGGGCTTCTGCTGCTCTTGGAGCTGCTCAGGGACTGGGGGTGAGCAGGGCCATCATCACCTCTCCCTTCCTTCCTAGTTGTCAAAAAAAGGAAACCAACCTCTGGCATTTTGGAAGAAGGTGTGCTCTGCAGCAAAAAGCAAAAGACCAACAATACTGCAGGTAGAACATTTCTGTGTTGTTTAAAATACCACTTTTGGGGTGGGTTTTTTTGTGGGTTTTTTATTTATTGATTTATTTATTGTGGTTTGGGGCTTGTTTTGTTTTATCCCATGGGTTGAACCTTGAGGTCAAAAGAATCTTAAAAGGTCAAAGGGTCTTAAAAAGAATTCCATGCCTCTGAACATCCCCTCTTGTTAGGTGCAGGATTTGTGCTTAACTTCTGTATACTTCAATGCAGTGTTTGTAATTCCTTGGGTGAATAAATAGGGAAAAATGGGGGGGGATATTGGCTCTGTAAGGGTCAGCTAAAATGGGGTTGTCTTCTAAACCTGGGCAATAGTGGCTGGTTTGAAAGAGATTTCTAGATTGTACATTGGGGTTATCTGCTGAGTTTTTCTGAAAAAAATAATCAGCTCCTGTTTATGGGATGGTCAGAACTGCTTGGTGCCCACACAAACTCCTCATTTACTCGGGAAAAAATGTTAATTGAATAAATAATGAGAAAAAAGAAAGAATTGAAAGAAAATAATCAGCAAAAGTGGCCATGGAGGTGTTTGTTTCTGGGTGCCTGGAGGCAGAACTTCCCCTGCCAATCATGTCATTTGGTCACAAGCTTAATGGGGAGAGAGCTGTGAAATCTGAGGTTGGGTCTGTGCCTTTTCAGCTGTGATGGGAACCAAGAACTTGACTGACCAGCAGCTGATGGTGATTGCAAAGCTCTTTGGAAGGCAGTGGCGAGAAATTGCCATCGAGTGTCTTCAGATGGAAATGAAAGACATTGAGCAGATCCAGGCAACAGAGGAAGATGTCAACATCCAGAAGTTCCTGGTGTTGAGCAAGTGGAGGGAGCGGGAGCAAAGCAATGGGACAGCAGCAGCTCTGCACAGCAGCCTCCAGCAAGCAGCCTCCTATGAGATCCTCCAGACCCTGCTAGGTATCACCTATTTAATAAGCAGGTTGATTTGGTAAATAAATAAGAGACATCTGTGTTTCAGATGCCTTTTGAAGAGTTTCCATCAGGGGGATTACCTGGTGTGTGTGTGTTCCTACCTCGGTGTGAAAGTTCTCTCCCTTCTGATGTTAGCAGTGTCTGTCCTGGGGCATTTTTTGTACTTCCCTTCAGAAACAGATCTAAAATGAATAATATTTTGGCAGTGACTGTGGTGAGAGAGCTGTCAGCATGACCCAGCTGAAACCATCAGTGTTCCATCCCTGGAGGAATTCCTGGGTTTCTCAGGAGGTCCAAAGGAGAGCTCATAGGCTCACAGAACTCCAAGCTGGATGGACCTCCTCTGGTCCAAACTTTCTTGGCAAAAGCACAGCCTAGACCCTCCCCCCAAACTCTCCAACTGAATCCAGATGTTTGGGTCTTCTCTGTGTTTCAGGAAGGGTTAATTACCACCTTGTCCCCAGGGATGGCTTTGTGGGATGGTTTTCCTGCCCATGGGGCAAGCCCTGATTTCTGGAGGACTCCAGTTCACCTTGAGCAAAGCAGAGTTGTTCAGTGGGCTGAGAACTCAGCCAGCCAGGGGAAATCTTTCCAAAAATATTTTTTTTTTTTCTGCAACAGGCAACACTTGGCTCTTTCTTCATTCTCCCTGAAAGCAACCTGGTTATCCAAGGGTTGAGAGCTGCTCTTCACTCCTCTGCCCCTCCCAAATCAGTCCATGCTGCTCCTCTCTAGGCTTTAATACTTTTATTAGTTAACCAGACAATTTTTCACTAGCCTGCAGAGCTCACATCCCTGGTGTGTGTTTGTGTGTGTTCCTCTCCCCAGATTTCTCAGCTCGCTGCTGATGGAGCCGTGGGTAGAAGGACGGAACCTCCCCCGGGGATCTCGCCAGGATTTGGGAAGGAAGATGCAAGGCATCATCTCTCAGCAGGAAGTTTGGGCAGGATCTTGGCAAGAAATGTGAATGAAATTTGGTGCAGGGAGCACGCAGGAGACTTTTCATCCTCACCTGGTGTGGATCTGTGGATCTTCTGTGGAATGCTGAGCATCCCATATGGGAAAACCCAACACTGCCCCAACGGCTTTGTCTCCTTTGAGCCAGTCCTAAAAGACTTAAACTCTGGGAAAAACCACTTGACCTTGTTCAGGTATAAAATTGGTGTCTGGAAATGGTTTTAGTTACGTCAGGGAAAGAGAAGGAGAAAAAGTTACTCAGCAACTTTTGTCCCTCCCTCCCCAAAATACCGAACTGTGGAAATCATGAGGTACGTTGAATTTCTTCATGGATGCCCCAAATCAGGGAAGAATAATCCTACACTTGCAGATAAATTCCTTTGTGTAATCACTGTATATATCCATAATTACTGTATATACTCGTGTACACTCAGGCCTTGTGAACCTCTTTGCTAAAAACCCGGAGGCACCACTACCAGGAGCACCACCACTAACTCCAGGCAGCTTTGACTTTTCCCTAGGAATTTCTCCTTCCCTCTTTTCTGTACAGTCTGTCTCAGTTTTTATGAGATTTTTTTACATTTTTGTTGATTTTTTTTTGTATTATAAACTTTTTATACTTTTTTATTTTTCACGTGATCGATTTGAACTGGAATGAGCATTGGGTGCTTAAAGGAAAAGGGGAGAAGGCAAAAATCTCTGTGATGTTGTTACCCTGTCAGTGACACGTGTGCTGCAGGGATGGAAAAGACCTGGAAATAATGTGATTTGCAGAAGAGAGCAGCAACCTGATGTCTGAGATTGTCTTGCTTAAAAAGAAGGGATTCTTTTGAGCATCTTCCTCTGCGTATGTTTTATGAAAGAAAAAAACATACTTTTTAAAAAAATCAGGATTAAAAAGGAAACATTTAAACTACTTATGTTTTTGAATTTTTTTTTTTTTTTTTGATTTAGTTTTACCTGTTGGATGAACTGTTGTGAGGTGGCTGGATGCTATGATTTGTCTTTCCAACCCTTGGTGCTCCATGGCTGTCTCGTGTTGGTGCTCAGGACTTTGTGGGCTCCTGTCTCAGGGGGGAGGGTTGGGGAAAGGCTGTGGGAAGCTGGTGTGAGGATCTCCATCCTCAAGGAAAACTGTCCTTGGCTCTTCTCTCTGGGACAAGTGGGGAGGAATTGCCATACATGGGAACCTTCATACCCAATAAAACCCAAGGACCCTCATCCAAGCCACCCTCCTGGTCTTCAAACTGCAGAGAAATCCCTGTCTGGCTGAACCAGTTTCACCATCGTTTTCAGTGGGGCCAGGATTTCACTCCCCAAACTGTGTAACCAGCTGGAAAAATCACTGGGAATGAGGATGGAAGTGGGAGGTTTGCTTTGAGGGCTCAGTCTTGAGAGAAAACCCACAAGGAATGTGTCTGATGGAAGTAGGAAGGTGGAAATGAGGTCAGAATAAAAGACCAGTGCTGAATGTTCTGGGGCACCCTCATGTGTCAGCAGTAGTTGAAGTATTTTGTGTTTTAAAAGCATTCAAGTTATAGTTCAAGGAAGAAAAAAAAAAAAAAAATCAATGCATTTTTAACGTAAACTCTGATTTTATTAGGCAATAAATAGAATAAATATGGAACATCATTATCCCCAACCTGATGATTATAGATATGCTTCAATTGCTGAAAAATTACAGATGAATAAATAAAATTAGGAGTAATACTTAATGATAATTAATAATATAATTAATGTTAGCAATACAATGAATGTTACTAATTAATTGATAATTATTATAAATTAGTATAATAATATAATTGAGAGTGTTTAGTGGCTTGAGCACGTTTTGGCACTCTGATCTAGCTTATTTTCTAGAAAAGAAAGTTTAACACAGTAAGCTGGACCTGATGACCCCAGAGGTCTTTTTCCAGCCTCAATAATTCTGTGATGCTTAACAGGCAGCGAGCACAGCTCCCTAAAACACGATTTATAAAAAAACCTCAAATATTATGCACTGAAACCACCCTGGAGGGACTTGACCTTATTTTTTGAGGTGTTTTTTGTGTGTGTGTGTGTGTTTTGTTTTTTTTTTTCTTTCTTTCTTTTTTCTTTTTTCTTTTTTTTTTNGGCAGGGATTGCAAGCACCGGATGCAGCAGCTCGGGGAAAAATCCTGGAAAACTCTTCATTAGGCTCTTGCCGTGCTAAAAAAAAAAATAAAAAATGCAAAGCCCAGCCCCTGGTGAGCCCCCCTGGAAGGTCCCTCTCTGCCGCCCCCCCCTGAGGTCGGGGTGAAGCAGGACCGGGAGCAGCCGGGACGGTGTCACCCGAGGTTTTGGGGACCCCGGGGGAGGGGGTGGTGGAAACAAGTTGATTAGCAGCCTTTTTAATTGGGCTGCGAGGGGTCCTCAGTTCCCCCGGGGAACAGGCTGAGGATGAGGAAACCCCTGAGAGGGAAGGGGAGAAAGGGAAAAGTGGGAAATACAGAAGAGCTGAGGGGCTGGCAGGAGGTCTGGAGGGACAAGAGAAACCCTAAAGGCACCACCCTCCCCTCTGCTTGCTGGAGCAGGTGTTTGCCTTGGGAAGGGGAGTTATATCTTGATATTTCTCTATTTATACACCCAAACCTGTGTCCCTGGGGCTGAGGGATGGGCCCCGACTCCATCTCTCTGCCTGCAGGGTCGCAAGAAAACACTTGGGGGGGTTTGGCTGAAGGACTGAGGCCTGGAGGGACTAGTAACAACAGTGTATTTATTTGTTTTCATAGCTTTTTTTCCTTTTTTTCATGTAATAGCTTGTTTGCTTTGGGTTTAACCCCAGCAGCGTGCCCGGGGGGGAGCAGAGCACGGGCTGTCCCCTGGGGAGAGGCAGCTGCCGGGGAGGGAAAAGCTTGGAACAGGATGGGAAGGAAAGGGGGAGCCTGGGGCCTTCGGGATAAAGTGCAGAAGAAGTTTGGGGTTCCCTCCCTCTGCTGCAAACCCCCAGGGAAGCGATTCCTGCCCAGCGAGCTGGGTGCTACAAACCCAGCCCCAGGGTGATGCTGGGGCACCCGCGTCCTCAGCCCCGGCTGCACCAGCAAGAAAAAAAAAACCAAAAAAAAAAACCCCCAACCCAGCTCTTGTGCATCCAGAGTGTTTTTTATCAGCACCATTTTTATATGGGTTTAATCACTTCAACAATAAATTTTCCACCAAATCAGCCTCAGCCGGTGCATGCAGGGGCAGAACCCAAAGCGCTGCTGCTGATTCCCTCGCCCCACGGCTGGAAATCCTCGGGAGGAGAAACCCTCTGGTGGCCTCCTGGTGTCCCGGGGGGGGTTCTCCCTGTGCTGTAGACACCGGGCTGTGACAAAAAAAGGGACACTCGGGGCGCCAGTGGCCCCTCAGGCTGTGCCCACGCAGGAATTGGGGGCTGCTCCCTGCTGGGCTGAGCCTGCAGCCAAATGTCCCCACCCAGGGCTGCGTGGGACCCCGCACCCCCCGCACAGACCCCTCCACCCGTCCTTATACACATCT
>JAAWXA010000058.1:582889-608711 GCA_038090715.1 Florisuga fusca
TTTTTTTTTTTTTTTTTTTTTTTTTTTTTTTTTTTTTTTTTTTTTTTTTCTTTTTCTTTTTCTTTTATTTTATTTTCTTTTTTTTTTCTTTTCTTTTTTCCTTTTTTTTTCTTTTTTTTCTTCCAAACATCTTTAGGTGGCTCTCTCTGGGCTCTCTGCAGAGCTGAGGTGGTTCATCACCCGGCTGATGGTGACGGCGCGGATGCGGAAGGCGTGGAGGATGCTGCAGAGCTTCAGCTGCTCCCTGAAGGAGAGGGTGAGCCCTGTGCCCACCAATTCCTGCCCCTCATTCCTGCTGCTGCCTTGCAGGGCCTGGGGAGAGAGGGAAGGGTCTTAAAAAGTGGCAGCAACAACAAGAACAATGACAAAAAAGCCTCTTTGGTTTTTTTTTTCCCTGCGCCTCTAGAGCAATGAGTGAGGCTTAGAAAGAAGAATGTTGTTCAAAATGAAAAAACCCAAATTGAAATGTTTAATTATATAGGATAAAATTTGGAATGTTTAATGATGTGATTCACAGACCTATGATAAAATTTGAATAATATTTAATAACATAATTTTTAAACTTAAGACATGCATCTATGCTTTCCTTGAGACCAAAATGGCCATTTGTGCACAAAGGCTTTTTCTGCCCTGGAATCAAGATCATCAAATGGGGTGGGTTGGAAGGGATTTGAAAGATCTAGTCACCACACCTCTGCATGGACAGGGGGATGCTAAATATTCAAATAAAAATACACATTTTTTTAACCTATGGGCAGAGGGACCCCTGGGACTGGTCTCATCTGCCTTTGGCCAGATTCTCCAGGCTGTCAGGAGCTGCTGTGTCAATGCAAAGGCAATTAGTCTTGTTTAGCAAAAGCTAAGTAAGAAAAAATTGTATCTCAGTATTTGGAAGAGAAGTAAGAGGTATGGGCCCCTTTACTCTCCCTTTTACTCTGTTTTTGAGTTCTCTGGGGAACTGGCAGAAAATCCTCCACCCCACCTCCTTGCCAGAGGGGAGCAGCATGAAAGGAGGAGGATGTATGACTGAGGAGCCAGAAATGATCAGATTGAAGAAAAGTCACTATTTGACTGGCTGAAGAATGGAGCAAACTGGATTAAAACCTCCGTTTTAAGGCAGAAATAGTAGAAAGGAAGGAGGCAGGCAGACTTACTGTCATCATTTCATCAATAGCTGCCAGCATCTTTTGATCACCCAAGTTCTTCAGCTCTGCCCTGTAGGCACTCAGATCCTTGGAGATGCCCTGCAGGCACTCACTCTGCAAAAGGCAAAATTCTCAGCAGCTGTGGGAAACTCTTGCAAAAAGCTTTAAGCACACAAGAGGCAGAAGAAAGGGGCTCTTTGGGGAAAGTTGCAATTTACCAGATCAAAGGTAGATCTTTCCAGCACCGGGCAGTTTCCAGTCTGCAAGGTAAAGTAGAAAGGGGACATGGTCAGTCTGTGGAAGTGTGAATTACAGGGCTGTGAGAATATGATGTTGAAACTTATTTTTTATTTATTTGTGTTTTGTTGGTTTTTTTACCCCTGGGTCCTCTGCTGTGCAAGCTTTTATTGTGTTGAAGTGATTCCTAGTGATGTCTTCCATGTCAATCTCTTCAAGGATGCATTCAAACCCCAGCCTGCCGAGCTCCTGTGTTAAAAAGGGAATTAAAAAAGGGTCATCCCCTCACCTTCGAGGTACTGGGGGTGTAGAGAGGTAAATACACACAATTTTCAGTGGTGTGTCACATCTCTTTGTGCTTAGCTGAATCCTGTGAGAGGTTAAATACAGAAGGGAGCAAATAGGCTGAAAGGGTCTGGAATGCTGGTGGCAGTTGTGTTTGATGGAATAAGCTCAGGCATTGCATGGTTTTGTCCTAAATGCTGTTGTGAACTGCACTGCCTCCCTGACTTCAAATTATTCTCTCAGACATGGAGCCTACTGGGACCTTTACGTGGCTGTAGATTCAGGTTCATGAATGCAAAGAGTTTTAAAGGGAGTCTACAGGGAGCATCTGCCTTGCTGGGGACCCTCCCCAACTCATCATCACCCTCCTAGGTGAACTCTCTAACCCACCCCTGCCCTCCTGATACCCTCACCAGCCTCTCCCTGCCCTCCTGGGCACTGTCACCAACCCATTCCTGCCCTCCTGGTACCCTCACCAATCCCCCACCATTCTGGATACCATCACAACCCTCCTGGGGACCCTCACCAACCCCTCACTTCCCATGCTGGTACCCTCACCACCCCGTCCCTGTCCTTCTGGGACTGTCACCCACATATTCCTGCCCTCCCCAACCCAACCCTACTCTCCCAGGTACCACCACTGTCTTTCCAGCCTCCATCCCATCCCATCCCATCCCATCCCATCCCATCCCATCCCATCCCATCCCATCCCATCCCATCCCATCCCATCCCATCCCATCCCATCCCATCCCCAACTCTCCCCANCTGTGCTGCAGATGTGGTGGTAGGAGTTGGAGTTCTTTGCCTCCAAAGGAGGGACATTCAGCTCTGATGCCTCCCCAGGGCTCTGCATGGAGGGACACTGTGCACTGAGCATTTATGCCAAGGGAAATGGTGCCTGAAGTTCTTTCTCCCCAAAGGCTCCAGGAAAGCTAGGGAGGGACTCTGGATAAAAGGATGGAGTGATGGGACAAGGAATGATGGTTTTAAACTGAAAGGGGGAGACTCAGATGAGAACTGAGGCAGAAATTGTTTGGGGTGAGGGTGCTGAGCCCCTGACTCAGGATTCCCAGAGAAGCTGTGGCTGCCCCATCCCTGGAAATGTTCAGATCCAGGTTGGATGGGGCTTGGAGCAGCCTGGGCTGGTGGGAGGTGTCCCTGGGCATGGCAGGGGGTTGGGACTGGATGGTCTTCTAGGTCCCTTCCAACCCAAACCATTCTCTGATCCTCTGAGACTGTGACACAGGAAAACATTTCCATTTCTTCTGATTAACAACTCTAATGATGTGGTGGCACTAATGACGGCTCATTGAAGCCTCTTTAGGACCTTGCATTTTGCTGAATGTCCAGAAAAGGGCAACAGAGCTGGGGAAGGGTCTGGAGCAGAAATGTGCCCAGGAGCAGCCGAGGGAGCTGGGGGTGTTGATCCTGGAGCAGAGGAGGCTGAGGGGAGACCTTCTGGCTCTCTGCAACCCCCTGAGAGGAGGTGTTGGCCTCTGCTCCCAAGGAACAAACGATGGGATAAGAGGAAATCACCTCAAGTTGCACCTGGGGGGGGTTCAGGTTGGAGCTTGGGAAGAATTTCTCCCTGGAAAGGGTTGTGAGGGCCTCGCCCAGGGTGGAGTCCCCGTCCCTGGAGGGGTTTCAAAGCTGGGGAGATGTGGTGCTGAGGGACACGGGTTAGGGGTGGCCTTGGCAATTGTGGGTTAACTGTTGGGTTTGATGATCTCAAAGGTCTTTTCCAATGAAAATGACTTCATGATGCTACTTGGTATAATCACCAAATATTTCAATATCAGTTCACCTCGCACGTGACCGTTCTTAGCCTGGTCAAAAGGCTGTAGAAAACTCTCCTGGTTCTGCCACGAAGTCAAAGGGAAATTTGCTTTTGCCTTGGAAGGGAGCAGGATGAATCAAGAGTTTTATATTGCATTTTCAGATTCTTTTTTATTTTCATTGACATCTTGTTTCCCATAAGACCGTTGCGGTGCGTCCAGAGCCTTTGCTGGAAGTCTCTGCAGCTCTGCATAATTTTCCAATTGCACTCTGTGGTTTCCAGTTCTGCACTAGTCATTAGGCTGTGGTTTTCATCTTGTGTAGGAGGCTTCTGGTTTCCTTCTCTGACAGAGAATCCAAACAGCCTTCCAGCCTGTGCTTGCAGACGTGTTCTTGAAAAGGCATCCCGGTGGCTTTCCAGGTTTCTTTGCTCAGTCGGGGATAATTTGGACACAATTTGGGTTAAGCCATGCCTGTGCTGCAGATGTGGTGGTAGGAGTTGGAGTTCTTTGCCTGAAAGGAGGGACATTCAGCTCTGATGCCTTCCCAGGGCTCTGCATGGGGGGACACAGTGCACTGAGCATTTATGCCAAGGGAAATGGTGCCTGAAGTTCTTTCTCCCCAAAGGCTCCAGGAGGGAGGACTTGCTTTCCTGCTGCTGGGTCCCACCTCCCTGAGGGATTTCTTGGTGAAATTCTAGAGTCAGGTGGAGATGGCAAGAGCATCTTCCCCAGGGAATTCACCTTGGCAGGGTCCTCAGCAGCCCCCAGCCATGGGGGGGCTGAAAACCACAAGCAGGACAGCCCCACCAGGGCACTTCTTACTCCCTTTCCTGCAAGACTTTCAGCTACGTTTTGCTTCCCTGACATAATTTCTCTCTCTTAGATGGCTCTGGGAACACGTGCAAGGAATGTCCTATTATTACACAGGTGTTTCCAAAGCAGAAGTCCTTCCAGCCCCCCTCAGCTCAAGGGTTAGCTTATGTATTACTGAAATATGGAGGGGGTTTGATTTGCTGATAAAACAGAATAAATCCAGATGCTGGTGAGTGGGTTTCTTTCCTGGTAGAAGAAATAACAACTGAATGGTGCTACATTTGCTGCTTTACAAAGGGGGATGTTTTTCTTAATTATCTATAAAGAACCATGCCCAAATGACCTTCTTATCACCATTTTTTTTTCCCTGATAGCATCTGGAAGTGGTGATGAAGATCCTTGGACACGTATTGCAGGATCAGAGGTGATAAATCCAGAGATCTGCTGAAGCTCCAGCACTTATAATCAGACCCTACAGACCCAAATTTCTGGAGCAGCAATCCCAGATATATTGTGGTGAGATTCCCTGGGCAGATGCTGGACGTGATGTTACCAGGGTTGTTGTGCTGCTATGGATGTTGAGCCTGGCCAGTTTCTGCTCTTTTTGCCCAATTTGTACCATATCTGTGTTAATTTGCAAAATGGGAATAACTGTAGAGCTGTCCCTGGGCTTTGATGTTCCTTTGTGGTTATATGCAGCCTGACATCTAAAATTCACATTATTTTGGTGAAATAGAAATAGCATTTTCTGTGTTGGCAGCATCCAAAAAGTGAAGAGCAAGTCCTTTTGAAATGGAAAAATGTCGTGTTGCTGGTTGTACAAGTGGAAACGTGCATTTATTATTCAAGCCACAAAGAGAGGGATATATCATGCACCCCTTTAGAGATCCACTGCAGTAACTGCCTACCAGAGTCCATTAAAACTGCAGGGAGATGCATTGTTCTACCTGAGAAAATGTAATTCCACTGGCTTTATTTCAACCAGAAATTGCTCTTGCTGAAATTAAACTCCAGGGGAAAATGAGAACCTTTCTGGATCTAGCTATGAAAATGTAACATTGTTGTAGACAAAACTGGATGAAACTCTCTTCTTGGCTCTGTCAACCAAGACAACACTTCAAAATCCTATTTGAAAAAGAAAGGAAAACCAATAATAGTAATAAAGAAACCAAATTAGGAAAAAAAAAACTCCAAACCAGCTCAGTTTAGTTTTTTTAGATTATACTGTCACTGCGTATGAGAGTGATGAGAAATAAGATTTTCTCCAGTTACATGGTTCTAAAAAAAACCTGGGAGGTTCCTGGAAATGAGTGCTGACAGGAGGCACTAACCTGGCCTTTCAGTCCTGCCTTCTCTCCCCTCTTTGGGACAGCAGTTCAGGTTTTGTCTTCATGGCAGCTTTGAAAATCCAAGAGAGAGCACTTTGCTTGCAGAGAAAGCCAGGGATGAAGAGCCACGAGCATCCCCTCTGGCACCAGCTGTGTGGTGAGGTGGGCAGGGAGGGATGTTTCCTAACCAGGGCTCTGGTTGTGGGGGGTTTAGTTCTCCTGCCACCTGCCAAATCACAGGAATTGTCAAATGACAGGAATTTTCATCAGCAGACTTGCTCCCAAGCCCTTCATGAAGGTCATGTAGCATCTGTAACACATCCTCTGTGGCCAGAGGTAGGTAACTGGGAGAAGAAACCTCTTCCCCCTAATTATAAGGAAATATAATTAATGTAATTAATGACTTTTAGCACATTTTATTTAGTATGAGCTAATTTTAATTAATAAATTTAATACAAATTAAAACCTCAGTGTGACTCTCACTGCTAAGCTAACAGTTAATTGCAGGTGGTTGCCACATAAAAAGGCAAAACCTTGTGTGGAATAAGGTTTCCAGATGCTTCAGTAAATAAATCTCATTTGAATGTTACTTACCACTCTCAGAACACACAGAGGATCAATATTGGATATTTTTTTTGCTGCTGGATAATTTTTTTTCAGAAGATCTGGGGTCAGATATCCCTCCAGAATAACCTCACTGCCAGCAGCCTTGCTGTGGAGAACTGATGGATCAGAAAATGGGACAGCAGAGACTTGAAACTTGACTGTTTTTTTTTTTTTTTCTTTTTGGCTTTTGGTGCTTATTCATTGAGGAATCCCCTGCAGAACACAACTCTAAGGATGTGCTGAAGTTTCATGGCTTTGAAAGCCAGACCAGAGTGTTATTTTGGAGTCAAAGTGGCTTTCCTGAGCCCACAGCTGGGACAGTGCAACCTTTAGAGCCCTCTCCCCATCACCTGCACCTCTTGGTTCTTTTTTGCAGCCATGGTGAGGAGGTTCTTCCTTTTTCCAGCCATGGTTAAGAGGTTCTTCCATGACCTTGAGTTCCACAGCAGCTCTGCTCCTCACAGAGGCTTTCTGGCTCTTGGCTTTCAGGTGACAGCCCAAGATAAGACAAGAGTTAGGGTCATAGTTGGTTTTTTTTTTTTTTTTTTTTTTTTTTTTTTTTTTTAATTCAACTGTCTGTGTTTATGCAAGGTGAATGGCAAAGGTTTCAGCTGAAGGGACATCAACCCCAGCCTCAGCTTTGTCACCCTAAGGGTCTGCCACCCCGTGCTCAGGATGCCTCACAGAAAATAAGAGATGCTCCAGGAACCCCCAGAAACAGGGTTGGTGGTGGGGGTAAAACTCTCCATCAACCCCCTGGGGGTTTGTTTTGCAGTTTGATGCCACTCCTAGGAACCAGGAGCTCCTGTGAGGACCCTCAGGTGTGCAGAGGGGCAGGGAGGGGTGGGTGCCACGGGCTGGGGTACCAGGTTGAGCCCCAGGTCCCAGCACGGTGCCTCTCCTGCCCATCACCCTGGGAGCTCAGGACATCTGGGGGATCCTCCTTTGTCTCTTCAGCTTTTCTGCCCTCTGAAAACACCCGGGTGAGTAATGGGACTGGTGCTGGAGGTGCCCCTGGTTTCGGGGGTGCTGTGGTTTCCACTGCTGGCACTTTCCATGCTCCCTCCTCGCTCTCACTTTCTGTTCCCACCCCAGCAGCGTTTCTCAGCTCTGGGTGCTTTTTGTTTGGGACGTGTTCTCTCATCCATCCCTTTTCTCTCTTGTCTGTGGGTGGTGGATTCAGACCCCGGGGCTCGGAGGTCACTTGGGGTGGGTAAAGGATGAGTAAAGTTTGACTCCTCTTGCTGCTTCTGCATTTCCCATTTCACCTGGCGGGGGTGATGCCCCCAGGAAAAGAAAAGGAGCATTGCTGGCAGGTACCAGGAGCTGCAGCAGTGTGGAAGGGTTTTCTTATTATTTTTGGGTTTGTATATATTTTGGGGAGGGGAGAGAGAGGTTTTTTTGTTTTGTTTTTTTTTTTTTTCCTTCCTTTCTTCCTTTCTCTCATTCTTTCTTTCTCCCTTTCTCTCCCTTTCTCTATTTCTCTTTCTTTCTCTCTTCCTCTCTTCCTTTCTCTTTTTTCTCTTTCTTTCTTTCCTTCTTTTTCTTTCCTTCTCTTTCTTTCTCTCTCTCTCTTTCTCTCTTTCCTCCTCTCTTTCTCTTTCCTTTTCTTTCTTTCCTTCTCTCTTTCTCTCATTTTCTCTTTCTCTCTTTCCTTCTCTCTTTCTCTCTCTTTTTCTCTCTTTCTTTTTCTCTCTTTTCTCTCTTTTTCTGTTGTGCCTGCCAACCTTTGAGGCTCCCATGGGGAATTCAGCTCCAGGGTGATACTGGGAGTCCCAAGTGGAACCATGAAAAATCTTCCACTCATGGGAGAATTGTGAAAAAGTATTAAATAAAAAAAAAAAAATTTAAAAAAAGACCAAAACCCTCAAACATTCCCCAAGGATAGGACCCCCCATAAAAACTCCAGGCTGTGAGAAGCAGCTTTTTCCCTAGGGATGTAGGGAATGAGCTGGGGGGGCAGCAGGATGGGTGATGGGGAGAGCTTGGGGGACACCCCCATCCCCACCCCTCTGTGTTAAGGGATGTGGGGAGGTGTTTTTGTGGGCTGCATCAGGTATTTCTGGTGACTTCTAGTCTGCAGGTATTTTTCCTGCGGGGCCCAGTGAGTTTTGGGCAGGCTGCAGAAGGAAAACCCTGTGAAGTTTGGCATCCTGGGCAAGATTTGTATTTAGTGGGGAGGGAGAGCTGAAAACTCATCCTCAAGGACGGAGGGGTCTCAAAAAAGAAGGAAGAAACAGGTGACCAAAACTAGATATATTTTGCCACAACAGGGTGGCAGCAGCAGCTCAGAAACCACACAAGAAACCTTTCACTTTGAGTGGGGAAAAAAAAAAAGTAATTTAATCCTTTAATTCCACAGCATTGGCATCATCCTCAGCAGCACGACCTGGGGACACAGAGCCAAGGGGATGCAGCTGCCCACAAACACAGCTTGGGGGTTTTTGAGGGTTTTTTGTGGGTTTTTTGGCTTCTAAAGAATGTAAAGGGGACAAGCAGCTGCAGGTGACCAGAAAAACCACATATTGCTCCAGTTCAAGCAAATTCAAGGCACTTGACAAGGGAATCCAAGTCCAGCCTGGCCAGGCAGCCCCACAACCTGGGGGACACCAGGACAATGGTGGGTGACTGGGGGGGATGCTGGGGTCCCCCTGACCTGGGAGCCCCTGGGGGCTTTCTTTTATTTTTTTTTTTTTTTTTTTTTTTTTTTTTTTAAAATTTTATTTATTTTTATTTATTTTTGCTTGGTTGGTCGGTTTGTTTTGTTATGTTTGGGGTTTTGGGGTTTTCTTTGTTCTGGGATTTTTTGGTGGGTGGTTTGTGGGTTTTTTGTGTTTTGTTTTTTAAATTTATTGTTCTTATTATTATTAATGCTGAGACCAAACTGTTTGGCTTTGGGGCTTTTGCTGTTCACACTTTAAATGCCTCCCCACTGATACCCCATCAGCTGCTGGTGCCAGAGGCAACTCCAGGGATGGGTTTGGCTTCAGACTGCAAACACAGCATTTTACAGAGAAAAAAAAAAATCAATTAAAAAAAAATATAAAATATAAATTAAAAAACCCACAATCCAGCAGAGCCCTCCCCATGCAGGCGACAGCACTGAGCCAACCAAAAGTTACAGGGAAACTAACACCAATATATATATTTTTTTTTCCTAAATAGGGTAAAAGAAAAAAAAATCCAACCAAACTAGAAGTTTACATCATCCCTGCTCTGCAGGAAAGGGACAGGCACAGCTCCCTGCTTGGGGACACAGCCCCATCCCCCCCCTCTGGGGCAGGGATTATCCAAAGGAAACCCCATGGAGCAACTCTTGGAAAAGGAAAAGAACCATTAAGGTAAAGCAAGCCCTCAGCCCAAACCCACCAAGGGCTGGTGCTGCCCTCACCTGCACTTGCTGCAAAATAAGGGGAGGGGGGAGTAATTTTGTAATTGGCAGGGGAAGAAATTTTAATGCAGCTCATGATTTTCTTAAAAAAAAATTTAAAAAACACAAAAAAGAAAAAAAAAAAAGAAAAAAAAGAAGCAAAAGAAAAAGAGAAAAAAAGAAAAGAAAAAAAAACCAAACCCAAACCAATCTGAGCAAGTCATTAGCCAGACCCTCTGCTAAGATGGATTAGCCCCCAAGGACATTTAAAAAAAAAAAATTAAAATGTTAAAAAAGGTGAGTGCACCATGTGTCTGCTGCTGGCTATGGGCAGGCAGCCTTCAGCAGGGGGTGGCCAAGCTGCTTCAGTATTAAATCAAATAAATCAGGGCTGCAGACAGCTCTGTTAGGCTGCTCCTGCCCCTCCTGGGGCATGCCCAGTATCCAACTGGGCCCACAGGCAGAGAAGGGAGTCACTACCAGATATAAAACATTAATTATGCTGCTTAGAGGTTTGAACATAGACTTAAAAAAAAATTATTTAAATGTTATTTATTTGTTTTATTTACTTATTTTTATTTCTTGGATTATTCCTCACATTGGCGAGTCATTTAAATATTTAGCAGCAAAAGATAAAAAAACCAAAATTAAAAAAAAAACCCAAACAAACCAACAAAAAAAAATCATTTACAGTGCTGAGCTTAACAATTGTCACAATATTGGGGCCCAGAGAAGTCCATCTCATCCATACACTCTGGACTGACAAATAATTCTGCCAAAATCCTCTCTTCTCCCCATCAGTTCCTGGGACTGGCCCCAGCCAGGCTCTTTCTGCTGAGGAGAAACCAGGAATTCCACATTTCTGTTACTGCTGCCATCACCCCAGTCCACCACCAGGCAACAAAAAGAGGTGTCATATGAAACAAATTTTTTTTATTTTTATTTTACATATTTATACATAAAACTTTCAAGGTAACTCTCTGGCTCCAACCCAATGTTAATAGCACATCTAAAAATGAATGTCAGGTAGTCAACATTCACAAAATGTTGAAAACTGATTAAAGTGTACATATTACTGAAAGCTACAACTTCACTACGAGGCAGGCATGTATTTTATGTATTTTTTTTTTCCTTTTTTTTTTTTTTCTTTTGACTCGTATAGCACCGTCAAGTACAGTTTCTTTATTTTAAAACTACAGTGAAGAATAAAAAAGTAGTCAATGGTAAAATATCATCCAAATGAAAAAACAAAATCTCTAAACAAACAAAAATAAAGTTAAACCACCCTCTCTTCTCACCCATGATTTATAATGTTACAAGTACTGTACATTTCTGTAATAACATTATTAAAATGCCTGATATTTAGTGGCACAAGTAAAAATAAAAAAAAAATAAAAATAAATTAAGAAGCAGAGGCCAATCACTGGACATAAAGCTTCAGACATGGTCAAGGACTAACACTGATTTCCTTCTGCACTTGGAGAGCCACAGAAGTGGGAGGCAGCCTGGCTCCAGGGCTTCACTTTGCTGGCATCTTCTCTGCCATGTGCTTCTGCTGGCTTTCAGCGTGCCTGGGGGGAGGGAAGAGTTTGGGTTATTCCTTGGGAGGAGGGAACCCAAACCCCCCCACCCCAGGGCTGGGTTCCCAGCCAGCATCTCCCTATTTTTTGTCCCCACACCACACTGGGATGGAGAGAGCTGCTCTGCCCCAGACCCACCAACCCTGAGCAGCTGGCAAATAAATGTCATTTACTAAACTGCCACTCGTTCTATTTCAGAAAAAAAGGTGTCCCCAAGGCCAGGAGAGATGGGAGGAGATGTTGGTGTTGGCTTTTCAGCAGGTGGGTGATGAGACCCTGGCTCAGGTTGCCCAAAGAAGCTGTGGACACCTTCCTGATGGTGTTCAGGCCCAGGTTGGATGGGGCTTGGAGCATCCTGGGCTGTGGGAGGTGTCCCTGGGCATGGCAGGGATTGGGACTGGATGAGTTTTGAGGTTTCTCCCACCCCAAAACCTCCTCTGAGCTTCCATCATTCCATCACCTCTTGCTCTTCACTAGAGGAGCAGCCAGGGTGTCTCCCAAGGCTCCGAAGTGACACCCTGCCTGCCTGTCCCCAGGGCCACCACAACTGCTCCCCAAATCCCTCGGGACCACCTCAGCTGGGGGGAATTTTCTCCAGGCAGAGCCCCATCCCATCCTAACCACCAGCACCCTGGTGTTTTAAAATTCAGCCCAACTTTAGGCTGTATTTCCTGCCAGCTCAGTGCTTCAAGGGTGAAACTACAGTCCTCACGTGGTGACAATACCCAGTATCACCTTTTGCCAGCTTTTTTCCCCCCAAAGGTTTCAACATTTCCTAGTGTTGTTTCCATGGAAAAATGTCTCCTAAGCCTTGATGTCCAGGAGATGGAGTCCTTGGAGAAACCCACCTATATTCTGCAGGGCTTTCCAGTGTATTGGCTACTGAGCATGGATACTGAAGAGACTCAGAAATTCTCCCATCAGTCAAGTCCTCCTGATACCAGAGGCAGATCAGGCACTGGGAATTCCTTCCTGGGCTTTTTAAAGACTTTGGAAAAGAAACCACCATCCCAGAGCAGTCACCTGGGTTGGGGGAGCCCTGGAAAGCTGCTGAGTCTCCAGCACCCGAGTGCTTTGATTTCTTAGTTTAGAGGAGAGAGCAGCATCCTGCTCAGCCCTTACCTTGGATGGCAAAAGCTTTAGTGACAAAATTCTGCTAAAAGAAACCCCCTACGTGCTGCTGCCGGCGTGCTGGGACCTGAGAGGAGAGAGAAATACCCTGAGGTGCCTCCTTCACCTGGTCAGGTCCTCGATGTCCACCAGCATGGCATCCTGCTCTGTGTGCAGCTCATCCCGGATCAGCAGCAGCTGCACCAGCTCCTCATTCAAGCCTGGAGCCAGGGAAAAAAACAAGGGGATGAGATGGTGGTGTCCTGGGAAAGCCCAGGTTGGGCCATCACCCTGCCCCACTATCTCAGACATCACCTGGAGAACCAGCCTCAAAGGATGTTTTGTTTTTTTTTCTAAGACAAACAGTAACACACACACACACACCTCCCCCTTGTCACTGCATGCAAGCAGCTCCCTCTTGGAATAACTGGATGTAACAGCAAAAATAAAGATGGATTTCTCAGTGCTGGGAGTTCTGGCTGGTTCATCTTTCACCCACTAGTGGGCAACAACCCTGAGCAAGAACCATGTCTGAGACACTCCCCTGAGCTTTGCTGAACCCTCAGCTTGCTTTAATTTTGAGCCCTTTTGAAGCTTTAGCTTTTTTTTAAGGTGTAGTTCTTTTTCAGGCTGAGCTTTTTTCCAGGTTTAGGTTTTTAACAGCCTGTGGCAATGCAGAACATTCTGCCCCACTCATCCTGGGTTGGGGTGACTGCCCAAGCCAAGAGGGATGTTGCTAACGCTGGATTCTTGCTTGGGGTTGTGTCAAAGGAAAGAAAGAAGAAGAAAATAAAAAGGTTGACCAGGTAAAAATTAACTTGCAGGGACTGGGCTCACCAGGAGGCTCAACACTCCCAGCCAGAGCTGGTGTTTAAACTCCTGACAGATAATTCTACTGGTTTAGCAGCTCTGAAGGGTGGGAAGGAAGCTCCAGCTTTAGAGCAGCAACACTCATGCTCCCATACTTGGCTGCTTTCTAAAGTGAAGTGATCTAAGGAATATTTTGTGGGCCTTTGCAGCATAAAATACCAAATGATGACTTGGCAGGATCCTGCTTCCAGGAGGGATACCAACCAGAACCAGCAGGGGAGGAGCAGCCCAACCAAGCTCTTCTCTTTCTGACCTACAGCCACCCAAGAAGTCTACGCCCTAAATTGTTAATAAATTAATTGGAGGATGGAGATCCATTTGAGGGACAAAAAAGAAACCCAGATCCTTTTGAAGGGAGCAGAGGCAGAGGAGCTGGAAGGGCATCACCTCAGCAGGCACACACAAGGAGATGTGGAATGTGCTGGAGTGCTGCAGGAGTGGGTAAAGCCTGAGATGTTCATTAACCAGAGGCTTCCTCCACTTCTGGATGGGTTTGATGCCCTGGTGTAGTGTCACATGGAGAGAGGACTCCATCTCCAGGCTCTGCAGGCTGCCTCTTCCATGTACTCGTGTTATTTGACATTCATCATATCTCTGTGTGTCCTGGAGAGTTGGCCTTCAGGAAACACACCCCAGGATAATTAAGCAAGGCTCACTTACTTTCTATCTGTGAGTGGAGATCATTGACTATCACTTGTAGCTGCCCAATAGTCATGTCTCTTAGGTCAGTAGGTTTTAAACTTCTCTTCATCAGGCATTCACTTATATGAGGCATATGTGGCAGCTGAAAAGAAATGGTCAGCTTCTTAATGCCTTCTCCTCAGTACTTTTCATCCTCAACAGCAGCAGTTGGCCTTGCAGGCACCCCCCTCCCACACGTGGCATCAGCACTGAGAGCAGCAGAACAGCCTGAGACATCTACACAGTGCTACAGCCAAGCCTCAGGTCTGCCAGCATCAGGGATCCACGGGGAGCAGAGCACCATGGCAGGAGTGCTGCAGGAGGGGAAGGGATGGGATGAGATAAATGAGATGAGAAGAGATGGGATGGGAAGAAATGAGAGGAGAGGAGAGGAGAGGAGAGGAGAAGAGAAGAGAAGAAAAAAGAAGAAAAGAACAAAAAATAAAAAAGAGAAGAGAAGAGAAGAGAAGAGAAGAGAAGAGAAGAGAAGAGAAGAGAAGAGAAGAGAAGAGAAGAGAAGAGAAGAGAAGAGAAGAGAAGAGAAGAGAGAAGAGAGAAGAGAGAAGAGAGAAGAGAAGCCCTTCCACTCCTGACATCTGGTCCTTATCTCTGCATGGCTACAAGCACTGGGAGCAAGCAGCTCCAGCCACTGGTCCTGTCCCAAGAGGCAGGAGCAGAGAGCAGAAGGGATGGGGTCCCCACTCACAAGATCCGCTACCGGCGACTTCTTCCTGTTCTGCTTTTCCACCTCCACCTGCATTTTGGCCATGGGCTTTGCCATAGCCAAGGCCATTTTGGCTTCAGCTTGGAGTTTCTTTTGCCTGCTGAGGAAATCCATGTCGTCGAGGGACTCTGACTCCTCCTCTGTTGTGTCTCTGTCGGAGTAGGACGAGCTCTGCTTGCTCTGGGGGAGCAGACACCCAACAGTTACTGCCCCATCACCCCAACCCTGCCCCCAGCCCTGACAAGGGCTAGAATAACCTTAATTCTATAACATATATATGTAACATATAAAACATAATGTAGAATATATATATAATATACAAAGAATATATAAATAACCACTACTAGGATTCCCTTTGCTCTTGGAGCAGTGCATGATGCTGTTCCTCATCCCCTTGACACAAACTGGTGCTACTGGTTCAGCATGTGAAAGCTGCTCCTGCCCCTATACTTTAATTTTTAAGCTGATTTGTGTGAACCCCAAGAAATACATGATGCTGCAGAGTCATATATGCTTCCTTATTTCTCTGGCTGCAACAGAAGAAAAGTTTAAAATCACTGAAGTTTAAAGTTTAAATCCCTTAAATCACTTCTAGCCTATATGTTCATATATAAACAGATAAAGAATATATATATAACATTCTATATAAATAAAATTCTATATAACATTACATTCTATATAACATAACATAGAAGAATATTAAAAATAATTAACTGAGCTGAGAACAAGGGATAGCATTTCCACAGATAAATTGAGGAGCACAGTTTGTTGTTTTTTTAAAAAAATATTTTTGCATTTTAACCCACAAGGTTATCTTTAAAAAAAATCAAGAGTAAGCCCCAGATAAGCCCCACTGACTATTAATAGCAACCCAAGCCCTTCAGATGGAAGGAGGAGCCAACCAGAGCAATGGGAGTTGGAGGAACAAACTGGAGGAAAACATCTGGAGCTGTGGTGTTGTATTCCCAAAGGAAAAGCGAGGAAAGCTGCTGGGAGCTGATATGGCTCTGTGTCCATTACTGCCTGGATAAGGATCAGAGCCAAAAAGAAAGGGAGGAAGGAAGGAAGGAAGAGGGAACACCCTCCCATGAAGGCAGCTGCTCAGCATCTCACACGGCTGAGGATGCTCCTCTGGGCTTTAGCCTTGTTGTTTTAATAGGATCAACTCTTTATCAGCTTCCAGCACCCACGGCCTGATGGTTTCCATGCTCCCAAGGTTCTGCAGGATGAGTTCCCAGACTTACCATGGGTGACAAGGGGGTGTCCAGGCTGGTTTCTGTCTTGCTGTCATCACCATCGCTGTCCTTGTCGCTGCCGCTGTCGTTGACAAAGCAAATCTGCAAGTTCATCCCACTTTGTAACCTGTGGAAAGGACAGGAGAGGTGACACCACAGCCCCACCCCGGGCCCCCCCCCGGTGCCACCACTGCCACCAACCACCCAGCCACCCATGGGTGCCACCAGCATCAAGCCAGGCCCGTTTGGAAAGGAGGATGTTCTCCTGATGTCCTGGGAGATACGAATTCCCTGGCTGCAACAGCAAAAATAAAGATGGATTTCTCAGTGCTTGGAGTTCTGCTGGCTCAGGAAGATGTGAATTTCCAAGGTGATGGTCACCCAGCACCCAAAAAGCTCAGCCAGGACCCACCAGAGCCCCACGCTGCCATCCCTGAGCAGCAGCTCCAAGGTGGGACTGGGAGCTCAGTGGTGGGGTGATGGTAATGCTTCTACCACCATCTACTGATGGACTTCAGAACTGCTGAGACACTGCAGAGCTTCTGTCTGCATGGTGATGGTGTGAGAGCATTAAACAAGGTATTATATGCAATAGTTCTATGTAACTATATATATTATAAGTGTATAAAATATGTACGTAAGACTTAGACTGGGTTGGGCTGGGAAGGACCTTAAAGATCAACCAGTCCTAACCCTACCATGGACTGGGACACCTCCCACCAGCCCAGGGTGCTCCAAGCCCCATCCAACCTGGATCTGAACACTGCCAGGGATGGGGCAGCCACAGTTTTTTGGGGCATCCTGAGCCAGGGGCTCAGCAGCCTGATGGTGAAGCATTTTAGAGCAAACCAAAACCAAGGAAAATTCAAGAATACAGCTGGAAGTAAAAGCTGAGGGTTTCCCCGAAGGCAGGCCTGGGGATATCTCACCCTTTTGAGCCTCCAGAGAGGTTCTGGCTTACCTGGAGGAGAGGCTGGGCTTGCCACTCTTGCTGCAGCTGGTGTAAAGCCCTGGGCCATCGTCGAAGAAGCTGCCCAGAGCCAACTTCTGCCTGATGGACTCCCGCTCATTCTTCTGGGCCTGAAAGGGAAGGGTGAGAAGAAAGGATGAAGCTGAGAGCCCCAGGAGGCTGCAGGAAGGAGAGCTGTCCCACCAGCCCCACCACCACACTCGTGATGCTCAGCACCTCCCGTGCCTGGCTGGGATGCTCTCCCCAGCCCAAAAGGAGGCCCAAGCTGATGCTTTCCTCTCTCCCCACAGGCACAGATTCTCCACCTCCATCACCACACATCTGACCCAATGAAGACTCTGATTACTGAGCCTGCAGCCCCCCAAGGCCCCCCTTGCACCACAAGCATCTTCCACTTCTCCAAGCAGCCTCCCAAACCCCACAGCCCTTCTGCCAAAGTACCTAAATATGCATTAAACCACCACCACTGAGTGTCCCACACTTTAAAAAGTTTATTTGTATGTTTATTTATATAGATATGTTGAGGTTTTTTCAAGCTACAAAATGATTTGAAATTAATCACCCATCAACGACGATGGAGGTGACTGGAATCAGAGTGGAATAAATGAAAAACATGGATCTAGACCCAAAATTAGTTCTGGTACTATCCCAGTGCTTGTCAGCAATGGGTTCCGTGCCCACACTGACAACCAGTTCATACAAGGCAGCAAGTTATTGATAGGAGGAACATTCTGAAGCTCTCATTAAACACTTCAATTTAAAATAACACAGAACAGGAACAAAAGACAAGACAGCAGGCAAGCCCAGGCTGCTTCCACAGTGTTAATGAATATAACTATGCTGCTTTTTTTTTTTTTTACCTGACAAAAAAAATCAAGCACCTCTTTATGCTAGAAGGCCGCCAGATTTAACAAAATGCAAATTATTAACTTAAAATAGCTCTCAGTATAATTCCATCTCCAGCACTACACACCATCCACTGTGTTATCACACTGCCCATTATGTTGTCAATCCCTTCCCAAAACACACCCTTCATTTCTAACCTGGCTCCTTTCATTTAAAACACTGAAAACACAAAGTTTCCCAAGTTCTACCCAGATTGCCACCCTCCCTGCATCATTATTCCATGAAGTCCTGGCTACTCAGCCTCCCCCTCTTTTCCAGCCCAGGTGATCCTCTCCTACACCTTCCCACCTACTTCTGATTTTCCACATGTTCTGGCAGAAATCATGGAACCATAGGATGGGCTGGGTTGGAAGAGACCTTAAAGATCATCAAGACCCAAGCCCCCACCATTGCCCCAGGCTTTATCCAGCCTGGCCCCAAACCCTCTCGGGTGGAACTCTCTCTCCAGACTTTTTGTCTCTCATTTTTCCAAGTTTTGCCCCATTTCCCCCTTCTCCTCCACCCAGTCTGTACCTTCAAACACCAAGCAATTTGTTTTTCTCCCCCAGGTGATTACTGAGGATGCTAAATACCAGCTCCCAGGGCTGAGCTCAGGAGAGCTGGTTTATAAACCAGCCTCTGGTTAATGACCATAAAGAAATCAGGAGTCCTATTTGCTGTTATGATAACACAGGGAACAGTTATTAAGAAATAGAATATACCTGAGGGATATGGACTTGAAGCTTTAGATAAATAACCCAAGAGCTGCACTACTCCCCCCCTGAGCTGGGTACTGAAAAGTATAAATTGAGAAGGTGAATTGCAAGGGGGTTTTTGGGGGGTTTGTTTTTTTTTTTCAACTATTAAATAGACTTCACTTGACACATCAAAAAGAATGGATCAAATACTCAACATGCAAATCAAACCACGTTATTTAAACCTCTTATTTTAACACTGTATCAGCAAATGGATGTATTGCTGAGAGAGGGGGTGGGTGCACAGCTGAAGTCTGGTTCAGGAGATTATTATGAACAAAAAGCTTGGGGTTTTTTTTTTCTTTTATTATTATTTTTAAGGCAAACAATTTGGGCTGGATGTTTTCCTTGCTAATGCTGACCTTCCCATTCAGAAGGTCAGCAGCCACCTTTGTTTAAGCACAGACTGAGAACACAATGTCAGATGATGGCTGGGACTGCCTATGTGTGAAAGGCTTTCCACAACCCTTCCAGGGAAGGCAAATTGCCAGGAGAGGTTCAGCCTTTCCCTGCAGACACTGTTTTCCCCCAGCCCCCTTGCCTGCTCTAATTATTCCTGGTTATAAATCTATTGCTGTCATCTTGCTGGTGATGAGATTAGATTAGATTAAATTAGATTGTATTTTCAGATTACACACGAGCATTTCTGCTCTTCAACAGCCATCCCTGGCATGCTGCAGCACCCCAACACCAAAAAAAAAAAACCACCACGTTTTTGTTTGAGAGCTTGAATTTATCCAATATATGGGATATATTATATATTTTGTCTCTATATATATTGATATATATTATATTTATCAGATATATACCTCCAATATATTGGATATTTATCCTTCTTCCCACACAAGCCCATCCCTGGGGGCACTGGGAGATACCCAACATGGGCTGGAGAGCAGATACCCACCAGATTCCTGTAGTTTTCCGGGAAAACCAGCAAAGTCCCTACTGAAACAACCCAAAAAAATTGCACAGGGAAGATTCAGTTGGTGTGGAGGTGCCACAGCAATCAGCCAGGCTCCTTGTCATGCCCTGAGCCCCTTCACCCACGGCACAGCACCCAGCTCCTGGTAAAGGCATTCCTGAGGTTGGGCTGATGGGAACCAAACCCAGATGGCCACCCAGGTGTGCTCTGCTAATAGCTGAAGAGGGAAGAGCTTAATTACACCCTGAATTACAGATTAACAGGGGTGAGCAGGACCCCAGAGGCAGTGTCACCACCACGCAAGGGGTCACGATGCCGTGAGAGGCACCCAGTGGCACCCAACAGGGTGCAGAGCCCATGCCTGGATCAGGCCAGGAGCATGAGGCCACCCAGGCTATTTTTGCCAGAGGTCTGTCATTACCAGCCAGAGGCAACTGCTATATTTAAAGCTCCAGCCCCATAGGCAGTGCCTTGTTTTATCTCTGTGAAGTCCAAGGGCTATTATTGGATTCACAAACAGAAAAGGGAACCACGGAGCGTTTCGGTTTTTTCTCTCTTCTTCCCTCCTGGGGGATTTGCTGACAAATGCAACAATGAAGTCAAACTTTGGTGGCTCCAGCCACGTGGCAAATTGCCTTCAGACCCTGAGGGTCTCTGGTAACAGCTCTTTGCATTTGCTTTATCACCAAGTGATATGGAAACCTGGGGAGGGGGGTGTGTATGTGGTTTATCACCTCCGAGCGAGATGCACCCCAAACCCAGCAGGTCCCCCCCTTCCCTGCCAAGAAGACAGTTGTTGACAGCTAAAAAAGCTTTTTTTTTTTTTTTCTTTCCTCAAATGTCCCTTACCTTTTTATAACTGCCCTCCCCGGGTGGTGGGGCTGCTTTCCTGATGATGTCACCCATGCCATCACCCTCCCCACTCATCTCCTTCGCTCCCGGGTCCTCACGTGGCCGCTGGAACGCTCCCAACGGAGCATCTCGGTCCTTCCTCCCCTCTTCAAGCTCTCACCCCGGGAGCCAAGATGCTTCCTCAGGATGCTTCCCCAGCTCCTCTCCCTCCCGAGCACCTTGCTTTTCCCTAATAAAGTCAACGGGAGCCTGGGGCAGCTGATGAGAGGGAGGAGAGGGCCAGGGAAGCCGCGTCCTTCTCCAACCACTGCCAGCGCTGGATAAAAATAGCCCTGAGCCAGCTCCACAAGGGCAGGGAAAAAAAACTGGTGTCTGATGTCAAAAACCCAACCCCGGCGGTGTAGCTGCAGCAGGAGGAAGGGGTTTTCTCCCAGGGTTTTCAGCGTGGAAGTTATTCCAATGAAATCCCCTGGAGGAGCTGGGTCCTCGGTGGCAGCGGTGCTGAGGATGTGTTTGCATTTTTTGACACAGACACACAAAAAACCCCCACCTAGGGAGGGGAGATCCTGCTTGGCTAAGCAAGAAAAAAAAAATGTTTCTAGGAATTAACCAAGAGAGCTCAAAAAGGTGCCCAGGCTTCCCCTGGATGGGGAGCTCGGGGCCCCCGCAACGCCTGGTCCTGCAGGGTTTAAAACCAACAGAGCTGACATCTCTAAATGATGTAACCACATCATGCTGACATCATTTTACCCCAAAATGCAAATTCTAGTTAGATTACCAGCTCTGCCTATAAATTCTGCATCCCAGAATTCCTCTGCTCTGACCCCACGGGAAAACCCAGCAAGAATAAACAGGATTGTTTAATCCCATCCTTGTCCCAGACTTTGTAATTCCCAAATGACACAAAAACCATTCTCTGGATATTTAATTATTTTTAAGTTCCCCTCCACACCGCTGACTCATTGTGTCCTTTCCTGCTGTTGCTAAATTAACTTCCTCTCCTGGCCGTGGGGATAGAGCCTGAGACAATAAATCTGAGGGAAAAAAAAAAATAACTAAAAAATCCCAGAGGCACAGAGGAAGGATGTGGTGGCCAGGAGCCCAGGGCTGGGCAAGGCTGAGCTTGAAACCTGCCATATGCTTCTCCTCCAATTTGTGACAAGTCACAGCATCACCCTGCCCTCCTCCATGGGCAGGGATGGCCCCACACCTTCTCTGTCCCTGGGTGAGCTGGTGAACCCCAGCCCAGTCCCACTGCCCAACATGCAGGAGGATGCTGACACATGCAAGCCACCCTTCTGCAGACTGACATCCATGTCACACCTACAGATAGGAAGACACATAACTCACCAAAAATATATTTACATTCAAATATACATAAGGATACATAAACGGATGTGGCTAATAGAAATACATATGGATAAATAAATACAGAAATACTTTTACACATGCACCCCATCCACTGCACAAAAATACCCATTGAGCTATGGTTTATCATGGAATCAGAGAATGGTTTGGGTTGGAAGGGACCTTAAAGCTCATCCAGTTCCAACCCCCTGCATGGGCAGGGACCACCTGGGCTGAGACACTGCCAGGGATGGGGCAGCCACAGCTTCCCTGGCACAAGGAAACCTGTGCCAAGGGCTCAGCACCCTCACACCAAAGAATTTCTTCCTAGAATCTCATCTCAGTCTCCCTGTTTCAGTTTAAAACCATCACTCCAAGCTCCTGTCATTCCATGCCTTGTCCCAAGTCCCTCCCCAGCCTTCCTGGAGCCCCTTCAGGCACTGGAAGGTGCTCTAAGGTCTCCCCATTGCAGCCTTCTCTTCTCTGGCTCCAGAGCAGAGCTGCTCCAGTCCTTGGATGATCTCTGTGGTTTAGCATTTAAGCAAAGAAAAACCCCCAGATGGGTCCAAGCTGGTCGCTCTGCTCCCTGTGGGCATCACTGGCCAAGACCTCCTTGTGTTTCAGATGGCACCAGAAGGAAACCAGGACCCCCTGTGGTCCCAGCAGCAACCACGATGCTGGAAGGGGGGTGACACACACACATACAGAGCCTGATTTTTCTGTTTATAGCATGAAGAGAAAGCTCAGGATGGATGAATCTGGAGCAGGTCAGCTGGGGTGTTCCTGAGCCAGGAGAACACAGCCATGGACCCAGCACCACGGGGGATGCTCTGGCTGGGGATGGAAGCACTGGGGTCAGCTGTCAGCAAGGAGAGGAAATGGGACACATCAAGTTTTATGGGCTTTCAGCACCTGCTGATGGCTCATGGGCAAGGAAGCAGCTAAATTTAACCCAACTGTTCATACGTCACTGCATGAGTCAATGAAAAAATAAAACCTCAACACTGCTGGGGGAGAAACTCTCCACTGGGGAGGAACCCAGCCTGCTGCTTTCTGCTGGGGACCAGCTCCAACATCCAGCTGGTTCCAGAGGTAACAGACAAACCTCCTCAGTTCCCAAAGAAGTCCAAGGAAAGCACCCAGAGCCTCCTCCCTGGCTATCCAGGTGTTCACAGACCAGGGTAAGGAGGTGACCTCCAGACCCATTGAAATCTCAGGTTGCCTCAATTATTGATGATATTTGTACCCAGCTCCCTGGAGACACCAACCAAACAGAAACCTCCTGTCCTTTCTCAAATCTTTTTGGTTTCTTGGATTGGGTTTTATGTTTTTCCTGGTTAATTTTCTTTGCATGTAGCATCTCCAGAGCCACCCTCTTGCCAGCAGATAGCTCAGAGCGTGACCGATGCCAGCGCACGGAGCCAAACCCGGTTCCCAGGGGCAACTGCCTGCTTGGAAACTCCAGCCTCAGGCTGGGCATCCCGGGTGGGGTGGGAGGGTTTCTTTGCTTTTAAAGACACATTAGGAATCACCCCAAGGAGACCAGACATGTCACCCACTCGTAGGGTGGTGGCAAAGAAACACAGACGAGGCCACTGACAGCCAGAGTCACGTTTTGCTCCGTGCAACATCAAGCAGCACTGAAAAGAGGCATTTACAATTAAACTGCAAGACTGGCTAAGGCTGCAGGCCAGCAAAGCACTGCTAAGATGTCAGAATAAAACATTAATTTCTGTGTTAAGGCCTGATTTGCACGCTTTACAATTTCCTTTTATTCTGTGCAAGCTGGGGACCTCACAAACCCTCACCCAACGCGCACGGGCTGACGTTTTTCTTCCCACATTGTAGGAGAAATAAGGAGCCCTAAACAAAATGCTTGGCCTAAGAAAAGAAATCATTAAAACTAAGAGGAAAATACACAGAATGAAAAGCAGCAGCAGCCTGCATGATGTAGCCATGGGAAAGATGTCAGATGCTGGGACCTCCTGACCGGGGAGGGCTTGGCCTAAATTCAAAGTGATGAACCTGACTTAGTGACATCCAAATCCCCAAGAGGACCCACGGCCACCTGAATTTCAGACAGCAGCAGTGTCAGCTCACTTGTAGACAAGAAACAGGGCTTTCCAGCCATGGCATACAGCAGAAACACCCTCCTCTTCCTCAGCACCCTCCCTACCACAGTGCTTATGCCCCAGCCACAACCTGGTCATGTCCAAACTTGAATTTCTCCAAAACAAACCCATTTTCAAGTTTTCCCCATGTGCTGGTTCATTCCTCTGATTTGATTTATTCAGAATTTATTTAATAGCTTCAAGAAAAGAGGAGTGAGGAGAGCAGAATGCCACGCTGCCACTCTGCTCCCCCCATCCCGCGGCACTCTGTGCAGCCACCAAAATCTTAAAAAAAAAATCTTTAAAAATCCCCATCATTGCTGGCTCCCTCTGATCCACATCACCAGCCACGAAAGGATTAAAATTTGGCCTTTAGGTTAGCAGGTTTGGGGGGGGGAGGAAAGGGGGGTTGGAGTTGCTCCTAAATCAGCGTCGCAGGAAGGTTTGGAAAGAGCTCTCAATTGAAAGACCAGTTGGGTTTTGGTTTGTTTGGGGTTTTTTTCTTTTTTTTTTTTTTCAATTTCCCTGCTGTCTGCCTGTTTCCACTCTCTGTATTTATCAGGTTGGAAGGGAGGAACCAGGTCACAAATATGCAAGGAGATTAAAGCAGATAAAAGGCAGCAGAGCCCAGCGCATTAACATGCAGGGACGGTGGCCAAGGCTGTGCTGGTGCTGCAGCTCAGCAGCATCATGGCTCTCCCACTGCCACGGACCAGCTCCCACCCAGCTTCCACCCAGGAAACAATGCACAACCTTTAACCCTTGCCTGCCCACGAGGAGGCTGGGAAAAAAAAACAACATCCCCTGCCCAGAAACAATGGCACCATTTATGAAGGCACTAAGAGAGCAACAGGCTCCATCCATCCAGGCTGCAGGAAAATCAGAGCCCTTAAAAACAGAGGCTAAAAAAAAACCCACCATAAACACAACCCCCCCAAAAAACCCCAAACAACCCAAATGCAACACTCCAAAACAACAGGATTTTTTTGTTGTGTTGTTGGTTTTTTTTTTATGAAGGAGCTAAAAATGGAAATTAATTTCCGGAAGTGTTTTGAAAACATCCAGTTAAAAATCCTCTTCAGCTCTGTGCATACTGGTATCTTCATCCTCTATTTTGCAGCATGAGATATTTTGGCTTCAAACACACACTGATGTTTGAATTAAACATGGTGGGGGGGGAGGAAATGAGGATGAGCAAAAGCCCCCATCTCCCAAGGGTTCAGCCCAGCCTGGGAATGCCTATTTGTTGGTTATTTGGGAAAAAAACCAAAACACTCCCTCACTTGTAAGCAAAGACATTTCTCAGCATCCCCATCATGATGTGTTTGGGCATTTCATAACCCACCTGTACCATGGTTCCCTGGGCAGGTGCACCCACCAGCACCCACCCCCTCTCAGCCCACCCCAAGCACCCTGAGGCTGCTCAGCAAACATTCTCCTGGTTGCTGCCCTAGGGATGGGGATGGATGCTGCCAGAGGGGAATGCTTGTCCCCAAACCCACCCCCAGTTCTCACAGGGAATACTGAGCAGAGCAGCACGAACCCATCTCGGAAAATAACCATCTCCCCAGTCAGCCTTCCAAAAACCTGGGAAGCACCCAGACTTATTCCATGGATTCCAGTAGAAAATGGACATCACTCTGCTGTGGCAACTCCAGAAATGCAAATACACAGCTGGGTCACTTACACTGAGCAGTTTCATTATAAACAGGAATGTAAACACCCAGAGCTGGGTGCAGGCAAAGGGGTGCAGATCTGTGTGCAGGCAGAGGGGGACAGATTTGGGTGCAGAAAGAGAGGTACAGATTTGGGTGCAGATTTGGGTGTAGGCAGAAGGGTACAGGTTTGGGTGCAGGCAGCAGGTGCAGATCTGAGAGCAGGCAGCAGGGTGCAAATTTGGGTGCAGGCAGAAGGGTACAGGTTTGGGTGGAGGCAGAAGGGTGCAGATTTGGGTGCAGAAAGAGGGGTACAGATTTGGGTGCAGGCAGAGGGGTGCAGATCTGGGTGCAGGCAGCAGGTACAGATCTGGGAGCAGGCAGCAGGGTGCAGATTTGGGTGCAGATCTGGGTGCAGATCTGGGTGCAGGCAGAGGGGTGCAGATTTGAGTGCAGATCTGGGTGCAGGCAGAGGGGTACAGATTTGGGTGCAGATCTGGGTGCAGGCAGCTCCCACGGGTGAGCACACCCGGTGCCAGTGAGCATCACACAAAAGCCCCCGA
>JAAWXA010000058.1:608721-622246 GCA_038090715.1 Florisuga fusca
GTCTGGCGGCGGTCCGAGGTGGGGGGTTGGCAGCAGGATGGGTTCTGGGAGAGGCCCTGCCCGACATTTCCAACTAAAAACACCCCCACCCCAGAGCTGGGGGCACCACGGGGCTCCCCGCCATGGATCCGAACTGGTTTCGGGTCCAGGCAATGCCCCAGCGACCCGCAACGGGACCGGCCCCCACCGGGTCCCTCCTCTGGGCAAGGTTTGTGAAGATGATGTAATGGTTCTGCTGGGAAAAGACTTTTCAGACCATCAGGACCAGCAGTGCCAAGGCCACCCCTGCCCCATGTCCCTCAGCAAAACATCTCCAGGGGCTGAAACCCCTCCAGGGATGATGGGGACTCCAGGGCATCCTTTCCAGAAAAATTGTTCCCCAGCTCCAATCTAACCCTTCCCTGGCACAACTTGAGGCTGTTCCCTCTTGTTCCTTGGGAGCAGAGGCCAACACCTCCTCTCAGGGGGTTGCAGAGAGCCAGAAAGTCTCCCCTCAGCCTCCTCTGCTCCAGGATCAACACCCCCAGCTCCCTCAGACACTCCTGGTTTTCCAGATGGTTTTCCAGACCCTTTCCCAGCTCCATTGCCCTTCTCTGGACACACTCCAACCCCTCAGTGTCTCTTTTCTGACCCAAAACTGACCCCAGGACTCAAGATGCAGCCCAGCACACTGGGGACAATCCCTGTCCTGCTGCCCACACCAGGATGCTGTGTCACCTCTCATTTTCCAGGGGGGTAACACATACCCCAGAGCCTCACGAGCAAAAATTTGGGGTCAGGCCAACCCTGGCTGCAAGGACACAGCAAGTCTCACATCCAAGCCTTATTTTTTGGCTTGAGTCTGACATCAAAGTGACCATCTGAGTGACACCAAAACACCCTGAGCACTCGTACCATGCACTGGGTGCTCTCACCCAGGCAGGCAATAACATTTTAGCTTGCAATGAAAAGCAGTTCCATGCCTTGCCTGACTTTTTTTTGATCAAAGAGGGCTTTATTCTGCTCCCAGGGGCAGCCAGCTGTGGCTGTGCTCAGGAACACACATGACAAACACTTGCTCACAGTGTTTCCATTCCCCAGGACAGATGTGCCTCTAGAATAATAATAATAATAATAATAGTAATAATAAAAAAAATCCTTTGTAGGATCATCAGTCATCAGCTTCCCCAGTTTCTCAAACGGGCTGGAGCAATGTGGGTGGATGGAGAGTCCCTGGAGCCCCCCTGCAGCTGGGCAGGAAAAAAAAAACAACCAGACCCTCCTGTACTCTCCTACAGGAGATGGACTTTAAAAAACAAAAAAATGACAGAACAATTTGGGTTGGAAGGGACCTCCAAGACCATTTAAGTCCAATTCCTGCCATGGGCAGAGACACCTCCCATGCTCCAAGCCCCCATCCAACCCATCCTTGAGCACTGCCAGGGAAGGGGCAGCCACAGCTCCTCTGGGAAACCTGGGCCAGGGGCTCAGCACCCACAGCAAATAATTTCTTCCTAATACCTTGCCTAAATCTCTTTGAGTTAGAGCTTTCATTCAAGAAGGAAAAAAAAAATAAAAACCAAACCCAAAAATCTAATTTGCAGTTTTTAAGAGAGGATGAATTCCTGCCTGTTTTGTACCAGATCTGCCAAGAATCCTATTCACAACCAGACAGCTACTTTCAAACATAAAAAAACCCCAAACAAAACAAAACCCTGTAACAAAACCAAACTAACCAAACAAACCCAAACCCCACCACTTTCCAATGTTCTGGCTCAGCCTTGGGCTTGCTTTGAAGAAGGATTTGTGGCAAGCCAAAAGCAGCTCTACACATTACATCATCCCTAATGCCATTTATTATGTGCATCACAAGGAAAACTCCCAAAATTACCCCCCTGCTTCCCACGTGTGGGTCTATCTATAACGCTGGTGACTCAGAGCAGCAGCTCCCTGCTGGAGACTGCACCAACCTCCCTCCCCCAAACCTATTTTACAGCTTTTTCCTTTTGCAAATTAACTGGACAGAGAGCTACTTGTGGCTTTCTCATGTCACCTGCTGCAGAAAACCCAGCAGTTTGCCAGCAAGCCCAGAGAGATGGGCCAGGAACCATCCTCAGCCTCTGGATGTGCTCCTCTGGCTTTGGCCATTCCCTGCCCAGAGGCAGGTGGGTAAGAATTAAACAGGGAGTGATTAAAGCAAGTGAAAGGCTCCTGGCAGTGCTCCAGGTGGGTCAATGGGATCTGATGCTTCTGGGTGAAGGCAAAGCAGAAGCAGTGCTGCTCTCCAGGGAGGCACAGCCCAGCTGGAAGCCCCAGGAGAGCCCTGGGGACCCCAGAAGCCCCTCTCAGGTGAGATGTACCCCTGCCCTGCCTCCTCTGGCCTTCCTTAGAGAGCCAGCCTCTAACTGAAGGCATCTTCTCTGACCTGGGAGATGATCTGGTCAGGTTTTCCTGAAGCCTTCCCTCTGAACTAGGAATGTGTGGGTTTGGAAAGCCCTGGAGAACATCCCCAGGGAGGTCTGACACCCATCTGGGGACACCTGCATGAACCACTTCCCTTCAAAAACCCTTTTCCAGGTCTCTTCCAAAGGGTCTGGGAAGATGCTGCTCTGGAGCAGGGTCAGTCTTGCTTGAACAGACCCCCTCAGCCTGGACCTGCCCTGTGATTAACCTGGGTTAATTAACCAGGGGACACCTCCCACCAGGGTGCTCCCAGCCCCATCCAACCTTCAACACTGCCAGGGATGGGGCAGCCACAGCTTCTCTGGGAAAGCTGGGCCAGGGGCTCAGCACCCTCACCCCAAACAATTTCTGCCTCAGTTCTCATCTCAGCATCCCCCTTTCAGTTTAAAACCATCATTCCCTGTCCCATCACTCCATCCTTTTATCCAGAGTCCCTCCCCAGCTTTCCTGGAGCCCCTTCAGGCACTGGGAGGTGCTCCAAGGTCTCCCCATTTGCAGCCTTCTCTTCTCCAGGCTGAACAACCTGTTCCTACAGAAAGAGAAAACACCTGGCATCCCAAATTCTGGAGGAAAAGACACGATTTTTTGGAGTCTGTGATTCAGAAGGTGACAAATGGATGCAGCACCATTCCTCCAGGCTGGTCCCCATCCCCCTTGGATTTCCCTGCTTGTTGTGCCTCAGCCCCAGGAAATCATTAACGAGGGAGAGGGGAGGTTATCAACCCTCCCATCATCATTCCTGTGCTGGGAAACCCTCCTTAAAAAAAAAATAAAGCCGAGTAGTAAAGCCAAGCCCTGCAGTTTGGAGGAGCAGAGCACATTCTGAGTGCCCTGGGAGGGGAGGAAGGGGCCTGCACATGTTACCCACAGACAGCCCTGCTCCTTATTTTGTCATTTCTCCCTTCTCATTTATTTTTATACCCACACTGAACCCCACACCACCAGCAAGGACCTCACACTTCAGCCCCAGAACTGGGAAAAAGCTGAATTTTGCAGGTTGGCATTGGCCACCCCATTGGGTCAATACAGAAAGATGGATTAAATTAATATGTGTGGGGTCTTTTTTTTTTTTTTCTCTCCATCAAGTCTCAAAATCAACCTAGGTACTGGGTAAAAATGAGGCCCCAGTGGAAGATGAGGCAGAGTGTCCCCCTCATAAGCCAGCCCCCAGGATGCTTCTGCCCACCCCAAGAGCAGCAAGCTTGAATTACACACAGCCTCATAGGATTTCACCTTTATTTGCTGATGATTTACTGGGAGAGAAGGGTTTAGCTCCTCTTTAAGCCAAGCCAAAGCTTTTCCAGGGTTTAAATCTAGCAAGAAAACCCAGAAAAAGATTATTTTTTTAATCAGTTAATACTAGACATCTGCTTGGGCAGGGGAGCATTTGTTTGGATTACATTCCCATTTAATGCTCCAGACTATTACTTTTGTATTTAAGGAGGATGATGCCAAGGTGCTTTCCATCATTTTGGATATGTTAACCCTACTCTACAAGGGATAATCCTCTGGTACTTAAAAATCCAAGCAGTGCCCTTCTCTCTTCTGGGCCTCTTTTCCTTCCAGGGAGGTTTCTGGAGTCCTTCCCAAGAAGCAGCTTTGCAAACCCCTTTACAAACTGGGGTACCAACTGCTTTTTTACTTTCAGGGTTAAAACCTGAGGATTGAAACGCTAGAATAAAACCCTCCTTGTTCCTCTGAGGACCAAATATGACATTCTCAGGGAATGAAACCCTCCTCTCCAGTGAGTCACTCCTCTTGGGAACGCCCACGTGCCAGGGGAAATCAAGGAGCACCAGGAAAGGGATTTGTTGTTGCACTTTTATGTGGAGGCAGAAGTTCACATCTTCCACTTGCAACAGCCTCGTGGCTTCATTTTTTCCATGGCAAGAGATTCACCCCCCCAAAAAAAAGCCCCCCATCCATTTTCTACCCATCTCACCACCAGCATCCTCACCACTCCATCACCAAAGCCCCATTCTCTCCCCCTTCAAAACCTGGAACAGAAGGGGACAGTGATTTCCCAGCCCATGCACAGGATGGCAAATGCTTCACAGGGCATTGCAGGGAACAGTTTCACAGTCTCCCAAGCTTTTACAACTTTGCTGGTGACAGAAAAGTGACAAAAAGCAGGGTGAACAAGCAGACTGCCCCATCTGGAAAACCTCCCTGGTAGCTTAATTTAATGTCTCCTCACCATTTTATTTATATTTGTAAGAATAAACTGGTTTGTTTCCTTTTTTTTTTTTTTTTTTTTTTTTGGAAGTGCAGGATTTCCAGTATGGATAATGCCAGGGAGAAGAGGAGAACTTTAGCAGGAGAAACCTGGGAGCTTTTGTATGAGCATCCCAAAATTCAAATCTTACAAACCATCTCTCTCCACAGGGCTCTTTCTGTCCCCTTTGGCAGAGGCTTTGAAGCAAATTCCATCACCTACCAACAATTTCCAGCATTTTTTCTGGCTCAGCCACTGCTGAGCAGGAGCTGTGATGCTCAAGGGATGCAGCAGAATTGAAGGGAGCTGCCAGAACTCCCCAGCCCCTCAGCTCCTGGTCTTTTTTCCATCACCTCCACCCAACTCCAAATCAACCCTTGCCCAGGAGGAGGGAAAACAACCCCAGGGCCAGCTGAGCCCCAGGAGACCTCAACTTGTCCCTGATGTGTCCCTGACCTCATCCTCTGCCTGGAGCTGCCAGAGCATCCCCATCTGGCTGAGACACAGGGGGGGGACCCACCAAGAGGCTGCACCCCCCCAGTTTGGGCTCAAAAAACCTATTTTTCTTGTTCTGAGCAGGGGGTGCTGGCATCAGGCACCCAGCAGCTCCCCAAACCCTCTGAGATCTTCCAGAGAAAATCCCCAATTCTGCAGCTGTATAAATAGGGACAGAGAATGACTCAAAAGCATTAAAGCTTCTGATGCAGGAGCCTGGTGGAACAACTTTTTCAGAGCTCTTTGATGACAAATTCAGCAAAATTTTTAAAGGGAGCCAATAACCCAGTTATGCATTTCTCAGTTCCCCTGGCTGCACAGCACACCCAGGCTCCTCCCCCACTCATTTTTGAAATGTTAGTTTTCCAAATATATAGAAAAAAGTATATTAAAATCATATACAAAATCTTTTTTTTATATTTGAAAAAAAAAATCAACAAGGTTGTATTGGGCCCCCATTACTCAGCCTTGAATTTTGAACAGTGGGAGGGGAAAACTGATGTTTTTTCTGACAAGAAAGAGAAAAGAGGGGGGGGGAAATGGCACAAGAAGAGAGAGGAGGATGAAGGACAGGGTGGCCTTCAGCATCCTCAGCCTGGGGACTGAGGGAGCTCCCTGGAAAGGCTGATGGGCCAGAAGCACCTGTAGTAATCCCACCAGTGTTCAACACTTACCAACCATTAAGCCACTGGTCTGGGGCCAAAAGCCATTTCTGGATGCAATATGAAACCCTCTTAATTGTGGCAAAATCCCTGAAACCCCAGGCTGGCTGGGCAGACAGGAGCACAAGCTGCATTTCAAGCCAGGCCATCCATTTACCTGGAGCCTGGCACATCCCAACAGGCTGCACCTCCCTCCCTCCAACAACAAAAATTAGGCTTTGATTTATCAATTATACATTAATCACTGGCTCCATGGAGTCAGAAAGCAACATCTGGGGATGAGGATGGGATTATCCTGCCCCCAGATGCCTCCAGCCCATCTCTCCCTTCCCATCCCACTCCTGCTTTCTGCCAGGGAGAGGCTGAGAGGGCTTATTTATGGGCTGGTTTTACTTTGCAACTCATTTTAATTGCAAAAAGGGGATGCTAAAAGCACAGAAGGGGGATTTGCAGGCTGGAGAAGTGAGCATGCAATAGTAGAAACTCTCCCTGAAATGAAAAGTTGGTTTGTTGTTGGTTTTTTTTTGTTTTTTTTTTTTTTGGTTTTTTTTCAAACAGAGCCAAGCACCACAAATCTGAGTATAATTACTAACAGGTAACAGCAGTGTCCTTTAAATGCTCCTGCAATGAAAGCAGGAGACAAACCCCTGAGTCATGGTCAGGCTAAAAATAGGGAGAAGGGGATTTTTCACACAGCTCAGATGCTCAGAACTCCAAGCTCATGGACACAGCCTGGAAGAAATCTCTTCTCTTTTTTTTTTGTTTTTCCTTTTGTTTGGGCTTTTTTTGTTGGTCTTTTTTTTTGGTTTGGTTTGGGTCTTTTTTTGGTTTGGGTGTGTTTTTTTTTTGGGGGGAAGTTGGTTTTTTGTTTTTTGTTTTTTTGTTTGGGGTGTTTTGGGTGTTTTTTGGGGATCAGCACAACTTCACCCCGTGCCATTCAGCAGAAGCTGTTCCTGGGCTTCAGACTCCCTCTACAGAGTAGTCACAGTCTGGATTTTTGGATCTGACCAGATTATGGGGCTGAGAGGAGCTGAGGAGAAGCTGCTCACAGGCAGGACATGCCCAAGGGGTGTTTGCTGCCCTGCACAGCTTCACTCCCCATCACCACCCAAAGAATTGGGATTTTAACCCAAAAGCAGAGCAGCAGCCTGGTTTGTAAAGCCAGGAACAGGGGTCACCCCATCACCAACACCCCCACCCCAAGGAGCAGCTCTACAAAGAGCCTGCACAGCCTCCCTGCACCCTTGGGCTGGCTGAGCTTCCCCCCCCCAGCCAGCTCTTTATTCAGTGTACAGAAAATAACTTTTTTTTTTGGCCCAATGAGCTCCTGCTGGAGGCCAGAGCAAGCTCCATGGTTTGTCCTGGCTCTTGCTGGTGGCCAGCTGCTCCAGAGAAGTTGCCTTTGGCACCTGATGGAGCAAAACTTTGGAACCCTGAGAGAGGCAAAGCAGAGCTCATTTTAATACTGCAGTTCATAGAATCAGAGAATGGTTGGGGTTGGAAGACCTTAAGATCATCCTGTCCCACCCCTGCCATGCCCAGGGACACCTCCCACCAGCCCAGGGTGCTCCAAGCCCCATCCAACCTGGATCTGAACACTGCCAGGGATGGGGCAGCCACAGCTTCTGGGGGAAACCTGGACCAGGGGCTCAGCACCCTCAAATTAAAGAATTTCTTCCTATTGTCCAACCTCAATCTCCCCTCTTTAGGTTTTAAACCATCTCCCCTTGTCCTCTCACCACAACCATATCAAAAGCCCTCCCCAGCTTTCTTGTAGGCAGATTCCTGGACAAAGAGGAAAGGAATTGGGGGAGAGCAAGCAGCTGGTGGGGGCAAGAGCTGAGGAATTCCAGCTCCAAGGGGCAGAGCAAATGTCCTCACCCAGAAAGCAGAGGAGTTCCTTGCTTCCCCACAGTGGGAACCCCTCCAAGGAACACTCAGCACCAACCTGGCAACAGCTGCACCATGCCCCAGGGTACCAAGATGCTTCTGGTGGCCTTCATTGGCAAGTTTATTTTCTCCCAGAAGCTGCAGTTCCTCAGCCAGCCATGGGCTCTGTTACCTCTTGATTAGTTTTTCCTCCATACAGATTACTTTCCCAAGCAGAATTTTGAAGCAAGCTCCAGGTCCTGGGCTTGAGCTGGCTCTGCCTCTGGGATCAAACACTCTCCCTTGGGACCAGGCACCAAACAACTCCAGCTCTGCTTCCAGGTCTTGTCCCTCCAAGTCTTTGTGTGGGGAGAAGCTCCTGAGCAACTTCTTTGTGTAATTTAAATACTCTGAAGGTAAACAGGAGGCCTTTTGCTCTTCTGAGCATCTTTTTGAGGATGGTTTTTAAAAGTTTTCCATAAGAAGAAGGGGACGAGGCTGTGGTCAGAGGTCTGGTCAGCAGACACATGCCCTGATTCTCACCTCCCTTGTCCTTCCCAGAAGCAGACAACTGGAACAGGTCCCAGGGAGGGTTTGTTTTGGGGGATTTTTTTCCTTTTTCAAGGCTCCAGGATGTTTCCCTGCTGCTCCCAGGTCAGCCTCCAGAAGGAAAAAGCTGGGAGCCTCCCTCCTAAGCAAAGGATTCTCTGATCTCTGCAAGGCACCTCCAGAAACCAGATTTCTGATTTTTCACCCTGAGAAAGAACAGAAAGCAGCAGAAGACAGAAAAGGCCAGCTCAGCTGTGCCAGGATACATCTCCATGCTGCTGGGTAGGAAGCAAAGACACAGCACAGAGAATTCAGCAAGGAAAAATGATTCACAGATTATTACTTTATGGTTGTTCTTGTGTTTGTTTTTTTTTTTTAAACCACTAAGAAGAGTTTATAATCACCCTCACGTCAGGCAAAAGGAGGCAGAGAAGGGGATGGCCACACATGACTCAGGTAGAGAATTCTCCCATTTCCCCAAGTCCCTCTTTAATAAATTCAATATAGGCATTACATTAAATAAAAAGTTTAGATTAAATTTTTAATAACTCACTAAAAGCACAGCAATCCCCTGCAGGCTGGCCATACTAGCAGCTTTTGTATGCATAAAGAATGAGGCACTTTAATACAGTTTTCTTGTCTTTTTTTTTTTTTTTTCCCCCTTATCTTTTAGCATTGCCATCTACCAGCTGAGCACAGATTTAAACTGAGGATTGAAACTTCCCTTTCCTCCCCAGCCCCTCTGAGCTGCAGCTATTTCCTCCAGCCCAGCCAAACGCTCAGATTTCATTTTAACAAAGCCCAGAGAAGGAGAAATAAATGGCCTCAGCAAGATTGTCTCATTTAAAAGAGATCCACAGGTGACTGGGCAGGGAAGGCAGCTCAGTGATAAAAATCAGACCTACCACTGGGGTGAAGCCAAAGGACTCCAGGGGGGTGGCAGGGAGAGACAAAACACCCCAAAATGAGAACAAACAAGCAAAAAAAAAGCTGGAAACTTGTGAAGAGCAGAGTGATTATGTAGCTCCTCACGTCCAAGGCAACAACTGCAGATAATTGCAAGAGGGAAACTCGTTTTTTTGCACAGAAGAGGGACTGATTGCAGAGACAGGTGTGAGCTGGAAGAAAGCTTTTTTTTCAAATCTTTTTAGCCAAAGCTAAGGAAACTTCTCACACACACACACACACACAAAAAAAGAAAAATAATAATAATAAAAAAAAGGATGATTTGAAGCTTTAACAGCCTAAATTGAGCAAATTCCCACTGCTGGAGAAGTTGCAGCCCCTCAGCAGGTTTCTCCTGCCCTGCAGCAGGATGCTCAGCCAGGGGATGCAGAACCCCCCAAAGCCTTGGAAAACACCAACCTGGCCAAAGAAGGTGATAAATTCATCACACCAATATGGTTTAGAAAATAAACACCTGTCCTGAGTCACTGGGAAATCAAAATCTCCTCCCAGTAGGGATGATACCCGAGGTCTGTAACTTCACTCAGGAATGTCACCTACCCTCACAAAAAAAGTTTTTTTTTTCCTCCAAAAGCATCAGGAAAGACCATTTCCCCCATCAAATATGAAATGGGGCTCTCTGTCAACCTCCTTTGGGCTGTCCCCCTGCTTCCTGGCAGTGCTGTCAATCCACCCATGTGCACAGCCAGGGGCAAAAAGTTTGGTTGGGGAAACAGCAAGCAAAAAGACACAAGAAAATAAATGTTTTCTTTCCTTAACGAATCCCCAGTGCTCTGTGAACTGTCCAAGCCCTGCCAGCACACTCTCTCTGATTTCCAACCCCATCCTGAGGCTGGGAAATGCCATTTTTTCTCCTGGGAGCAGAGGATGGGGCTGTGGCACAGGAAGCTTCAGGCAGCATCTCCACTCCTCACCTCCCAGGGCTGCCACACCAATGATGCTGAGGGATTATTTTTAAATCTCTCTCTGGATGCTGTTTACAAGACTAGATGATCCCAGGAGGGTTGCTCAGGCTCTCCAAGCACACCTGCCTCTGCAGAAGACAGGGACCCAGCTTTATGCCACTGCCATTAATAGGACTGATCTATTTTTTGGCTCTAAGGAGGAGGGGGAGAACTGACACCCTGAATGCAGCCAGAAACCAACTCTTTCTTCCCAGTTTCTCCCTGCATTTTAAAAAACCACCCAGTGTTGCACTTGATTTTCCAACCAGCAGCCTGTTATTCATGCAAGCCCAGGCAGAGAGAAGCAAGGAAATAAATCACAGCAGCTCTTGCTGTCCTTACCCTGGCCCAGCCAGTTCTGCTGCTAATATCAACACTTTTGGTGAGGTTTTTTGGGCCAGGTTTGGAGCATTATTCCAAATACTTCCAGAGGGCATTTCAGCCTCTGTAAGCTTTGGAATTGAGGACAGCCTTGCCTTACAGACAGAGGACCATGAGAAGGGGTGAGATTTCTCCAGGAGAGACCCAGGACCTCCCCACAAGGCTGATGCTGGAGGGGCTGCTCCATGCTTAGCAGATCCTGGCTTTCACCCCAGCTCCTCCAGCAATCTCCACCTGGTTAGATTCAACCTTCTCACTTTCTGTTGGCTCCACTCATTTTATTACCTTTTCAAAGCCCCACAAGACTTCAAGGGCCTGGGGAAGAGCTTTGACCTGCAAGGTGCTTCAGGTGGCACTGAATCAACACTTTCCATCTGGTTTTTTTTAAAATTTTTTAAAATACCCTCTGGCTGTGCAGGCTCTCTCCACACACACCATGATTTTCCCTCACTCCAGGTGTTGCAGACACCCATCCCATGGAGTGGAGCTGCTCTGCTTCAGGGTGGAAATTCCAGGTCTGGCACAGCACCAAGTGATGCTGAGCACTCAGCCCTCCACTACCTTGCATTTATCCCCCAACATGCAAGAAAACAGCTGCCTAAATCCATCGTTATTATCCTGTCAAAGAAACATCCCTGCTGGGGTTTCAAGCCAAGACACCCCCTTCCCATCCCAGCTCCAGCCCTCCTGAGCCCTCCCTGCAGTCCAGCCCAGAAACTGAGGTTCTAGGCAAGGTTCCTGGCTTAGAAAACCTCCAAAAATCTGAAGATGAGAGCAGACAGAGCTGTGACGGGTCCCTCTTGCCCTGCCTTCTCCTGAGACACAACCAAAAGCAACAAAATACAGGCAGTGACACCAGGAGCAAAGCTCTTCCTCTCATTTCAGAGGTGTTCCTCGGGATTCTGTTTTCCTGAATAAAACATCTCTACTGGGCTCCTGTTAACAGAAACCAGCCCAAGAAACACCCAAAGCAAGATCTCCTCTCACACCACAGCCCTGCTGACGTGACCATTTCAGATCACACCAAAGTCTAGAATACTGAAATTTTCCTTTTTTTTCCCCCCCCTAATATATTCTGCTAGCAGTTGGAGCAAGCAAGTCCATCTCCTCTCCACTTGCTCCCTGGCTGGTTTCACTTCATGATTTTCATGTTTACAAACACTTGGGCTTCCAGCAGGGAAAGCCAACAAGGTTTTGTTAGGAATAACAAGATACTAAACCACAGGAAAACACCAGAGGCAGGAGAAAATTTTTAAAAATTAAATAAATAGAGAGAAAATAAAAATAAAAAGAGAGATAAAATGAGATAAAAAGAGGTATTTTTCTCCTCAGCTGGTTTTAGTGAGGCTGGAAGGTCTACAGACACAGCCCAAACCATATGGGAGAGGACAGTGAGACCACGGAGGCCACCAAGCATCCCCTCCCAGTTGGCCATGGAGGTGAAATGACCCTTCCCAGTGGGGTCTGGGCTGCTCCCCACAGCCCCTTCCCTCTGTCCCAGGGGGGAAAGGGAAGCAGCAGAGCTGGAACGTGTCCTCTTCCACCCCCTGTGCACTGTAGGAGCAAACCAACAAGCCACCTTCTCCAGGTGCCCCTAGGACCAGGGACTGGGTGGATGGTTGAGGGAAACTTCTCCAGGACCAAATACAGCACAAAACTCCTGTCTGCAGGGTGGAAAACTCCAGTGGTTTGTGGCTGCTGGAGGATGGGCAGCTCACCCCTCCCCACAGGAGATGCTCTCAGGGTGCTGAGCTCCCCCATGGCCAAACCTGGCTGCCCATCCTGGTCCCAGTCTGCTGCTGAGGAGCTCTGGGGATGCAGGGCACATCCTTTTGGCAGGACAAGTCAGAGCTTGAGGCTGGCTGCCTTTGTGCTGGAAGGGTGGAGGAGGCAAAGCCTTCCAGAGGTGGAAGAGGCACAATTCCTAAAGTGACATCTCATCTGGGTAAGCACATACCCCGAGGCAAAGAGTTTCCAGCACTCCAGGCAGAAGTTTATCAGATAACACTGCAAAAATAAGCTCCCAAACCACAAAAATGAGGTGTGTGTTTTGTTTTTTTTTTTTTTTAACTGCAGAAATGACTGTAATTAAAGCTGTTACCTGTCAGTTCCTCAGGGCACTGAGGCTGCAATGCTCAGATTTTGTTAAAAAGCATCCTGCAGGCTGGCTGTCCCACTCCTCAAGCAGCTTCTTCCCCATCTCCAGGCACCCACCCAGATTTCTCACTAATAAGTCATAATTTAAGGATTTTGGGGGGGTGGTGGTGGGGAATCCCCACCTCCCTCACCCAGATGACTTCACAGGAAGTCAATGGATGGAGTGCCTTAAAAAAATAATTAAAAAAAAAAAGAAACCACACAAAACCCAGACCAAGCCGAGGCTGCAGGGTGTGGGTGGTGAGGAGCACATCGCTCATCACGTGTGTGTCACCACAGCCCAGGGCTCCTGCGGCGGCTCCAGGAGGTATTTATTGGAGCTTTGAATTCCTACGGGATGGAAGGATCTTCCCCTCCCCGGCGCGGTGCCTCCAGCACATGTACAGTGCTGGTTCTGCTCATCACCAACACGGCTGGCAGCCCAGAACTTCCACACCATTCCTAAACCAATCTCTAGGTAAGGCGCTAGTGAAAAATAATTAATTAAAAAAATTAAAAAAAATAAAATACCGCACGGTGTTTCCTCTAAAAACACGTCTGAGGGGGTTCCATCCTGGCTGACCCCGGGTTCTCCTCACCCCTTACACAAAACACACACCGCCAGCTTGCCGCTGCTCCCTCGCAGAAGAAAACCCGGTATTAATCAGTTTTTCCAAAGGAAAAAAACCACCTCTGGAGCCGGCTCAACCCACACGATGCTCCCGCCCGGCACCGGCACCGGCACCAGCCGCTTCCCATCCCCAGGGCCGGGCGGGCAGCCCAGGATGCTCCGGGAAAAGTTCCCAGAGGCACCAACCGCACCGGACTGGGGGGGTTAACCCCACCGAGGGGGGGGGAAGAGGAGA
>JAAWXA010000058.1:622253-660189 GCA_038090715.1 Florisuga fusca
GGGGCTGGGGGAGCCGGTGTCGCGGTGCCCGGTCCCTCAGCACCGCTCTGGGGCCCGGCGTGGGCCCTTCGGGAGTGGTGGGAAAGGCTGAAACGCTGGATGAATACAGCTCCTCCGGGCAAAAAGAAAGAAAAGAAAACGATAAATAAATAAATAAATTTAAAAAGGGGGTTAGGAAAAGGATGTGGCACCTTTTGCCATCGCTTCTGAGTCAAGGCTTAGGATGCCCGGGTTTGTGAAGATGTTGATGCCAAGGCGAGGGGCATCGTGCAACACGCAGCCCGAGGGCTACACAGAGGCACACATCACACATTCCTGCTTCTCACACCCTCAATGTCTTTTTTTTTTTTTTTTTTTTTTTTTTTTTTTTTTTTTTTTTTTGTAGCAATTTAAAGTACCTAGTTAAGAGGATCCTATAAATAGCACCACTAAAAAAACTAAACTAGTTTATAGATTCTGGGTCACCGATGCCAAGTTTAACATGCAAGCATTCCTGTTCCCCACGTCATTTAAAGAAGACCTTTAAAGGCTGCTTGGCTGAAATGGAGAGCATTAATCATGCAGAAAACCCAACCCGACGGCTGCAGGGAAGGAGAAAGAGGGGGGTAGATACCATGGAGCAGATGAAAAGAGCTCGGGGGACAGATGTGGGCTGAAATGTTCTTGGGGTCACGGAGACACTTGCTTTTCTTCCAGATCTGAGGGTCCCATAGGGTGGGAGATGCTGGTTCCTAACCACAGCTTGGGAGGGATAAAATAGGACTAGGGTACGTGGCAAAGAGTACTACAGTTTACTTGGCCAAGATGATGTTAACCTCTCTGGTTAAGCACCTCTGCCAGCTGGGATTAACCTGAGAGACTCTCACATCAACCAGGAGCAACCACAGCCAAGGCTGCTTCCCTCCTCCCTGCACTGGCCCTGCTCACTCGCCCCTTTTTTTAAAAAAAAAAATAAAAAAAATCCAACAAATGACAAGCAGGAGCATGAGTTAAGCCTTGATCTTGGGAATGGATTACGTTGGCAAAGCTTTCCCCAGCCACACACCTGTATGGCTGGGAAGGGGATGGCATCTGCCATGCTTTGCAGGCTTTCAGAGTGTGCCTGACTTATATTTGAGTCTTTTTTAATACCACCACCACCACCTGAAGAAGTGAATCTTGCTGAGCAGAGGAGCTGCCTCCTTGGTTCCAGTCTGGCAGCACAGGGTGTGGGGAGCTTTATTTACAGGATGTCAGAGAGTGCCTGATTGAATAGAAATATTTCTTTCCTTTGATGCCACAAGCACCTTGGTAACATCTAGTGGGAGAGGAGAGAGCTCCCCTCCTGCCTAGCACATGGAATTTCCCAGGCTGGGATGCCAGGCAGGGCCCAGTGCTGGTGGTGTCACCTCCCATGGCAAATTTGCCCATTCTGGGCTGTCTTGGCCACTCTCACCATAGTCGACCCAAGACAGTTGACTTCTTCCCACTGCTTTTCCACCCTCCAGACCTTGCAAGTGCTTGCCTGCTGCCATGCCTTCAAACCATGCCAGTCTCTCAGGAGGTTAACAAGAAAACCATCAGTCACTTGTACCCTAAGTTTCCCTTTTTCCCCCTTTTTCTTCGCTCAGACACACAATGATTTTTAATCTTGCAGTCAAACTCTCCATTCCTAATTACAGAGGGGAAGTGTATTTGCCAGTCGACCTTTCCCAAGGAGGAACCAGATCTTGTTATTCAACACACACCTGCAATTTCCATCCCTCTCCCCAGCACCAAATGGGCTCCTCTGCCCATGCAAATTCCTGTGAACTTCAAAACTTCAAATTGCCGTGAATTCCAAGGGGTGAAGAGTGTGAACACAAGCCCTTGTAGCTGAAAGGATGAGCTTTACAGTTATTTTATTCAGTGCTAAGGAGGTTTCAATGCAAAGGAGGTATGTTGACTTCAGTCTGAAACCCAAATATATCATAAAAATCAGATACTACATTTACTGGGGGAAGGCAGGGCTCTTTTAAGAGCCAGTTTTCTTATTACCAGAAGGTAGCAAAGTTCCTTCATTTTACCATTTTGGCACTACTCTAACCCCACTCTAAAATGTGGCTCATGTGCTCTCTCTCTAGTGCTAAATTGTCAAAGCTTTTGGGTTGGGGAAGGAGGAAAACAGGGAAGTCAGCAGCACCCTCAGGCTGCCTCCTCCTTCTGGACACCACAAGCATCATCCAAATCCAGAAGCAGGAGTACATCTGGGTCTCCAGAGACCAGCTGGGTCCCTATTTCACCCTCATCTCCCCCCAGTGAGCTCCCAAACCTTAAGCAGCATGTCCCAGATGGGACACGGTGACTGATGGAGGTGTTGGGATGAACAGAGGACCATGCAGACCATCTGCCCCCCTGGAACACTGCTGGGTTCCTGGTCCCAGTCAGGAATTAATTCCTTGGGATGGCTTTGAGCACTAGCTGACATTTGACCTGCTATTTTTTAACCAAATGCTTGGGGATTGTGAGTTTCTAATAAGTGTGGATTTTTCCCAGCTTTGAAAAAAAAAACCCACAAAAAAAATCTCTTTCCCAGCAAGCTGCTTGATTTCAGCTCTCCTCTCCTAGAGGGGCCCCAACCAGAGAGTCTCCAGGTGGGGTAGTTCAGCTGGGGGGTGTCTAAAGGGGACAAAATTACATCCCCTGAGTACTCCCAGCTGAAGCTGACTTCTGTTCCTCCTAGTGCATGGAACTGCCCAAGGTCCCCCTTGCAGGTGGGGATTTGCCAGGGAAATGATGGTGAGCCCCCTGCCCCAAAAGAGTACAGGAAAACACAATTTCCTCCATCCACAAAGAGTTCATCCTTCCCCTAAAGAGGTACTGAGGCCATTGCACCCCCTACAGCCCCTTTGGGTTTTGTTATCCCACAGTCAGCATTTGCCTGGAGGCTGTGTGGGACCCCAACATGCACAAAGTGAGCACTGGCCTCCAAAAATCAAACACCCAATGTATTTGCTGGTTTTATTCAGGAATTAGGGTTTTTTTTTCTTTTTTTTTTACTCCTTTTCTATACAAGTTCCCTCCCACCCATTGCTGGGGTCTGTCCTTGCTGTTCTGACCTTTCAGGACAAATCTGCCAGCATCTGTGGCTTCTTCTTCTTCCTCAGCCTGCAGGACCCAAAAGGGTCTCTGCCTTGGTTCAGGCCACCACCTTCATTCTGAGGCACCTTTAAAATATCAGCCCTGGGAAATATTCCTCAGCTGTCCCCAGTGTGCCATGACCCAGCAGCAGCTGAGGAGGGGGAGAACCCACCCCCAGCTCAGGATGAGTGTTACACCACTGCCAAGGGAAAAAAAAAAAACAACCAAAAACCCAGCTTGGAGGTTTTTTTGTGGTGTGGAGAAAGAGCCTGGCTCTGTCCTGCCTGCAGCAGGCAGATACCATGGTGACAGACACCTTCCAACGTGACAACAGCAAACAGCAACTCATGAATTTGGGTTTTAAGGCCAAATTCTACAGAGGAGCAACACAGGCTTGACATCTGTCTCTGGTTCCTATTAGTACCCTTGGCCAGATGGCTTCCCAGAAGCCAGCCCAGCCCCAAAGGTGCTCCAGGAGGAACCACTCACACTTTCCAGGCTCTGCTGGGGAGATTTAATAAATCCCTGTGCCAGGCAGCCCTGGCTCCCCCAAAAAGCAGGACAAGCTCCCAGGTCCCACCAGCAGCTACTGGAGAGGCTGGGAATGACTGCAGGAAGATGGAGCTCCAGCTTGGAGACCCTTGGGATATTCTCCTCCTGGCCTTCAGCTGGAGTTGGTGTTACTGAGCTGTTTCCCCAGGGGCTGCTGAGTCCCAGGTAGAACCCAGCTGGCAGGTTGGTGCCTCTGGAATAATTTCTGCAGACATCAGAGGAGGCAAAGGAATTCCAGGATTCATTTGCGTGGCATTCAGACATTTTCTTAGTGACTTCCAAGTCCTCATTCCTACAACCAAGGGTCAGCTCCTCTCTAAACATCCCAGCTGACAGGCCCTGCATGCCCCCATCACCAGCCCTGAGGGTTTGGGTGCAAGAGATGCAGCCTTGCTCCACATCCCCCAACCAGCCCTCTGCATCCCTGAAACACACAAAATGATGTCGTTTAATTTTAAAATTAATAGGGTGAGGGGTTCAACTTCATCCCTCCCTGGCCATCTGCACCCCCCTCCCCCCCCCAGGCATTGCTGGGCAGCTTTACCTGGCTGCAAGCAAAACAAAAAAAAATTAAATAATAACAGCTTGGTGAGAACTGGTTTTGTGCGTGGCCCTTTGGATTTGCAGGTTTAACTATTTAAATTTAGCAAATTAATCCTTTGGTGTAATTTAGAAGGGGGAGAAGGGAGGAGGGGAAAAATCACAGGAGGCAGGAGGAGGGTGAGTGATTACACTCCCATTAAAGCTCTTCTGCTGGCAGAGGGGGTAACAGAGGTGGAGGGATAATGGCAGCATCTCAAAACTAATCCCTTCTTAGGTTGTGTGCAGCTGATTGGGCTCTGGCAGGCCCCAGTTCCCTGACTGGGATTTGATTTTCAAGGCAAGAAAAGCTGCTGGGATGGCTCATGCCCTGCCAGGGCTTCCTGAACTGCAGTGGGCAGAGGCATCCACAGCCAGAGCCAGTGTTCAGAGCCCTGGCAAAAAACAGGGAAGGAAAAAAACATACATAATATAAGTATATATATGGTATAAAATATATATTTTTTTTTCCTGGACTGTTCTCATCCAAGAGAGCAGAAAGGGACTGAAACCACCTGAGCTCTGTCATTCAGGAGAGCAGAGCAGCCAGCCAGGATAACTGATGTTATTCCCCATGAAACATGCTGATAAACACAGCCCAGGGCTTCTCCCTGCCTCTGGAAGGGGGGTGAGCACCTCAATCCCTTCCAACTGGAATGATGCTGAACCCCCTGGGAAGTGACACCACTTAACAAAGGTCCATTGAAGGCAATCACCCAAAAATACCCTCCAAGGAGTCAATGGCTCACATTCCTGATTGAATCATCATATCCCAGACTGGTTTGGGATGGAAGGGACCTTAAAGTTCACCCAGTGCCACCCCTGCCATGCCCAGGGACACCTCCCACAGCCCCATCCAACCTTCAACACTGCCAGGGGGAAAAAGTGAAAAAGCAAAACTTGAATCACTCCCCAGCTGTCCCACTGACCTCAGGGGTGACACAGGGACTTGGGAGTGGGTTGGGTGATGTTCTTGGTACCTTAAAAACACCATCATCCCTTCTCCTCCTGCCACCCCAGCCAGAAATGTGTCTTCTAGCCCACGTTTTTCCACCAAGGACACTGAGCTGACTGCTCTCCCCATGCCAGGTCCCCTCTGGCAGGCACAGGAGGGGCATTGAAACCCTGAGGGTAAACAAAACCCAAGGTCAGGAGGGATCCTCCTTATCTGTCAAAAGGCCTCTGGAATTCAGTGTAATCAGCAAGGCCAGTGGAAAAAAAAAAAAAAGAAAAAGAGAGAAAAAATAATTAAAAAAAAAAATAAAAGAAGCCCTTTTTCTACACTGGCTTCACAGGGCTGTGGGCCAGGAATGCAAGGAGGGAAATAGCTGGAATATTTCAGATGCCTGCAGCAGAACAAGTTAATATTTCTGTTGGTCAGGCTGGTTATCCCTGCTGGGGTTTGGAGGCAGCTGGAAACAGAAATAGAGAGGGCAGAGCTCAGCCCCGTGGCTCCTCACAGCTGCCCAAGCTGAAGCCAACAACACTTAAAGCAAGAGCCAAGACTCAAGGATTTCTCCCAACCTGTTGCTGCACCCCAGGCAATCCAGCCCAGGGCCTGCTTTCTAGGCCCAAATGTCTTGCAGCAAATTATTTCTTGCCCAAACCCCTTGGAATGAAGAGTCACCCAGAAAAATGCTTTTGGGGGTTTTCCTTACCCAACCTTCCCCACTGTGATATCCCCCAAGAAGTTTCCCCATCCACTGCTCCAGTCCAGCTGAGGGGTGGATCCATATTACAGATAAACAGGGAATTCCCTGAAGGTGTCCCAGGAGCGGGGAAAGTAAAATTCCCACAGGTGTCCTTCAAAGGGGGAGGAGGGGGGAACCCAAGTTCCACCAATCTGCTCGATTATCACTCAATTTTTAAGCTTACAATCCCCAATTTTCAGCCCAGGACAATGAGCTGTTGCTGTTTCTTTGTCTCTGCACCTTTAGGAGCCCCCAGACATTGAGATCCAAGGGGGGGGTTGTAGGAATTACCTATGGCTGCTCTGCTTCCCCCCATGATTTAGGAAATGTTTAACAGCACCAGATGCAGCAAGGCAATAAAACAGCTCCATCAACACCCTGAGCAGGAGCTGGGCTTCATTTTTGGGGTTGTTTTCTTTCTAAATCACAGGGCTGAGGCCAAACTCGGGGACGAGGAGGGCAGCAGGGTAGTGGAAACTCCCTGTGGGTTCCTTTGGAGCCCCTAAAGGAGTTGCTCTGCAAAGCAGGTGGGGTACCAGAGGGGAAATCTCACTTCCCAAACTTTCCCTCTGCCAGGCTGTGGTTTGCAGAAGACCAAACAGACAGCAGCAGAGCTCTACCTGTAACCCCCCTCGACACCTCTGCTCTCCTCCAAAGACTTTGGACCCACTTGGTGTTGCAAAAGAAACCCCAAGAGCATCGATTCCTGGCCACCCACCTCTGGGAGGTGTTTTGGTGCTCACCTGTATTCCAAGTGAGACATCCTCACTCCCAAACCCCAGGCAAAGCCAGGGAAAATAAAATCTGTATCTCCAGCAAATGTAGCTGGGAGGAAACAAGCCCTCTTCCCTGATGATGAATTATCCTGCACTTGCAGCAGATGCAGCTCTTTCTGTTTGTTTTCTGCATAAATCTACATATTAGCCTGAAAGCAACTGAAGGGGCTTTGTCTTGCCTTGGTTCCCCCACTCACTTGCTCTTTTCAGCTGGTTGCCTCCCAGCACAGCTTTGCTCCAGCAAATTGTCCCCATTTGGTGGCTTTTCCAGCCCTGGGAACCACGAGGAGGGGAGCAGGGGGGACAGTGCCCACCTCCTCCCTTGGCTGGGCAGGAATTTTCTTCTCCTCCCAGTTCCTACCCCTGGGGATGGGGCTGCCATCTGCTGGGAGGTGTCCCTGCCCCTGGCAGGGCTGGCACTGGATGAACTTAAAGTCCCCACCTTGAAGCCCTGCAGGGAAGAGGAGGAGGGGGAGATGCCCTCAGCAATAACCTCCCTCCCTCTCTCTCCATCCTCCTGAGAGCTTTTCCTCTGTGTTGTGTCCCAGGGCCCGGGGCAGGGAATACCAAGAGCTTATGCCAGTGATAATCCTCTTTGTGGCTGCAGGCAGGAGACCTTCTTCTGCCCTGTGGACTCAGATGAAGCCAAAGGACCCTCTTCCCTGTCACTGGCACCTATGTAGGAGGCAGTGTGGCTGTTGGGTGGACACCCCAGAGCCCACACTCACAGCCCTCATCCTTTTTCTTTAGCCTGAAGACCCAGAGTTAACCTTCTGCACCCATAATACATCCTTTTAATAATCCTGTCTTCTTCCCTGGGTGATAATATGGATCAGGGTCATTCTGTCCTGCTGGGTCATCCAGGAGCAAGGACAAGGACGTTGCTTTCCACCTGCAGCTTTGCCCAGGGGGGGTTACAGCCCAAGAGCTGCCAGCAATGCCTGTGGTGAACTGGTGCACAGAGCAGAACTGGAGCTTTTCTCTGGAGGAACAAAGGTTGCTCCAAACCCCATCCAACCCATCCTTCAACACTGCCAGGGATGGGGCAGCCACAGCTTCTCTGGGAAAGCTGGGCCAGGGGCTCAGCAGCCTCACATCAAAGAATTTCTTCCTAAAAATCTCACCTCAATCTGCCCTCTTTCAGTTTAAAACCATCACTCCAGGCTTCTGTCCTTCCACACCTTGTCCCAAGTCCCTCCCCAGCTTTCCTGGAGCCCCTTCAGGCACTGGAAGGTGCTCTAAGGTCTCCCCATTGCAGCCTTCTCCTCTCCAGGCTGAACACCCCCAACTCTCCCTCTGGCTCCAGAGCTGCTCCAGCCCTCCCAGCAGCTCCAGAGCCTCCTCTGGACTCCATGATCTTCCTGGGTTGGAGACCCCAGAGCTGGGCCCAGTAATGTCTTGCACAAACCAACTGTATCTATTGAAACACCCTCACCATCCCCATCCTGTGGGCAGGAGGGATGGGTTCAATCCAGCTGGTGGGAGCTCAGCCTTTGCAAGGGACAGACTCCATCCCTGGTTATTCCCAAACTGCCCCATGGGTGGGTTTTGGGTATTTCTGACTCTGCTGCAAGAAAAGTGGGCTCAACATTTGCATTCCTCCACCAGAGAGCCCAGGAACTCAGAAATCTCTTTCAGCAACATCCCACCTGATCCTCCATTATTATAGGGAAGGAAAAAACCCTCAAATTCACACTCAAGACCAACCTGGACAGGGCAGCACATTCCTGCCGGGGGTGTTTGTGTCCCCTGGGCTCAGCCTGCAGCTTGGCCTTCCTCAAAGGGATCCCGTGGCAGGGATTTTCCCCCTGGGATGGGAAGTTGGTGAAACAGAAAGTGAATAAATCCTCTTAGCAGGACTGGGGCTAGCTGTGCTCCAGTTCCCAGGGGCGGCTCAGCCCCCGGTGGAGGTTTTGGTGTTAATTCTGGGAGGGAGGATTGAGCATTGAGCATGCTTACTGCAGGGCTGCTTGGGCTGGGAGAAAGGAGGTGGCCTAAAATAACTCGCTGGGGGGAAAAAAAAAAAGAAAAAAGAAAAAAAAAATGAATGCCTTGAAAGCAGCACTGACTCAGCACCTGAAGGGGGAAATGGAGACCTCCGGCCACTCCAGCCTGATGGGGACTGGTCCCCAGTGTCCCTGCTGAGCTGGGGTCACCACGGACACCACAAAGATGCTGGGACGTGCTGCTGGAAACCCAAAGCTGCTTTTCCCTGGGTTGGCAGGGCTGGAAAGAGCCCCGGGTGTTCCCTGAGCCCCTGGAGCTTTTGCTGTGCCCCCCAAACCCAATCTCTTCTCCATCCGTAGCATCAAACTCTCCACAGAACTGCTGCTTCAGCTTCCACAGGACTTTGAAACTGGGAGGGGGTCCTTGTTTTTTTTTGGTTTTTTTTCCCATTTTGCTATTTAACCCGCAGCTCTTCTTGCAGAGTACCCTGGCTGTGTGTCAATGGGATTCCCAGGGTCTTAAGACCTCACTGCTCTCCAAGGAAAAACTTTGCTCGTTTTAAATGCTGAATCCAGTAGTTTTCAGTTATTTTCTTCCTGGGAAAAAGCAAGAAGCCTCCCTCAAACCTGCACAGGAGGAGGAGGAGGGAGAGGCAGGACCGGAGCTGCAGCATCCTGTCCCCGGCTGCCACACAAACTCCTGTCACTGTGCCTCTGGAATAACTCATTTGGAACTCCTGACACACCCGATAACTTCTCCACTGATCAGGGAAACCCCCTGAGCAAGGAGAACACACTCCAGATAAGAGAGCCTGGCAACATGACACAGGGAATTGCTTCCCTGGTCCCTCAAAAAAGATGGATGGGGGGGAGGGTTGTGTCTCCAAAGGGACACGAGGCTGAAAAATAATCTGCTTTGTCCCAATTTATTTTTTTTTTAAGAGATCTGAAGATTAGGAGGAGATTTTGCAGCTTTTTAGGCCGAGGGAAATAGAAATATTGCTGGCTCCCAATTTTGGGCTTGCTGCCCAGCTCTGAGATGGGTGCCCTGGGAGGTTGGTTGAAGGAAGCATCTTTCTCCAAAAGCTGTTTGTTTTTTTTTTTTCCCATGATTTCCCAAGCCTGGAGGCTCTGGAAGAAATCAGAGAGGCGAGAGGCCGAGGCAGGTCTGCCCACAGCTCCTGGCACAAGCAGCTCCCTCCCCTCCAAACAAATAAAAAAAAAATAAATGTGTAATTGTTCCCCTGCAGGGCAACTGGGAGGAGATCAGCCTGGCAATGAGATTAGGGGAGCTGTTAATTGAACGGGAATTAATAAGTGTGCAGCTCTGGGCTGCTGGGGGCTGGAGAAAATTAAAGACAATTCTTGCATGGGGAAAAAAAATATAAAAATACCCTTTAAAGGCTGAGTCAGGCTGGACAGACAGATGCTGCTGGGCTCTTCTTAAGCTTCTCAGCAGGGCTGGGTGCTGGAGGCTCCTCGGGATCCCGCTGGAGGAGGTCAGAGAGCAGAATGGCCACAGATCCTGTGAGGAGAGACTTCCCCAGGTGCTTCTGGGCGGGTTTGCAGTGGGTGGTGGTGATGCTCTGCCCTGCGGCTTGCCAGGAGGGGAGGAGTGAGGGGCAGGATGTTCCCCAGGGACCACGGGGTTATTCCAGGCAGAATATCCAGGCACAGCATCGCTTCTCCTCCCTGCACAGCTCCAGCATTGCCTCTCCTCTTCCACGGCTCCAGCACCGTTTCTGTTTGCACCAACTCCAGCATCCCTCCTGCTTGCACAGCTCCAGCATCCCTCCTGCCTGCATCGCCTCGCTGCACAGCTCCAGCATCCCTCCTGCCTGCACCAACTCCAGCATCCCTCCTGCTTGCACCAACTCCAGCATGATTTCCCTCTCCAGCATCCCTTCTCCTCCCTGCACAGCCCTCAAACAGCTGTTTCCTCCCCTCCCCACAAGAGTTCTTCCAATTTTCCCCAGCCATGGTGGCTTGGGCATGCCAGGGGCTCCCACTGGATTTCCCAGGCAGGGCAGAGCCAGAGGAAGGATAATTTCCCCTGTTTTCTGGTGGTGAATTTCACTCCAAACGATGCAGTTGGTGTTACCCAGAGCGTGGTTCTGTGACTGTGTCTTGGCTGAGTCAGGAAAATGGATCCAACACCCCAGCTCCACCACCTTTTCCCACAGGACCAGGGCAGCTCTGAAGCTGTGGTCCCTCCAAGGCACTCAAGCCCCAGTTATATCTTTTTTTTAATTATTATTATTATTAAACCCCTGGCTGGAAGGAGCTGAATGGCACCTTGTCCAAACCTGCATGCCCTGCCAGCCCCCCAGCTCCTCCCTGCACCCCTCCAGCTGTGTGTTGAAGATGCTGAGTCACAAACACAGCCAAACCCCCCCAAAAAATAACAGGAATATCCCTCGGGCTTGGGAATCACAGGGAGATTTTTGCCTCTCTGAGCAGAACGTGTTGCAATGAGATACCTGAAAGGCTCCTGTGAGGCAAGCAGATGCTTGCAGGGTTCTCACAGCCAACAGATTAAAACCAGTGCTGGGATAATTCCCTTTACCATTTCCAGACACAGAAGTTAGCTGAAGGGCACAGTGAGAAAGGTGTCGACTGCCCTTTATGTACTCTTGAAGAAAAAAAGAAAAAAAAAATCTATATAAAAGGAATCTAATATCTCAATTTAAGGTTAAAAATAACAATTTAGGGTCTCTCTCAAGGACCCAGTGGCTTTGCCTGAAATCCATCTCTGCCAGAGCTGTCACTGGTGAGCAGAAGATGCACCCAGAGGATGGGTCTGGGAGTTGCAGTATCTTTAATTAAGCAAAACACCAGCTAAGACATTCTGCTGCCCCTGCCCCAACACCTCTGCAAAGCTGCTGGAGGGCAGCAAGAGGTGGGCTCCAGAATCAGGAATGCTGACTCCTCTTTCCCTATCCTTTAGCTTTCTCCCCAGTGCCTAGAGGAATCCCACTGTGTCTGAGCTCACTCTGCCAAGGTACAGGATGGGTTTTTTTTCACCTTTTTCATCCACGTTATATCAAAAGGGCTCAAAGTCTGGGTTTTCCTCCAGTGTTACAGCTGGGAGGTGTTAAGCCAGAGGGGCAGTGACACTCCCAGACATTCAGCCTGGGCATGATGTAAAGGAGCTGCCTCCCAGAGTGTGTTTCTACAGTGGGGCTAGAGGAAAAAAAAAATAAAAAAAGAAGAGCCTGGCTAACAGGAAAGCAAAAAACAGCCTGAAAGCAGCAAAATTGCAGTGTACTCACATTCATCTTCCAGCACGGGCTCCTCTTTCAGGGCATTTTGTCTGAGCTGGGAGCACTGGTGGGGCTGGGCAGAGCCCTGAGCCCGCTGCCTACTCCTCTGCTCCTGCCTTCCCCTGCCTGCCACCAGCCATTCCTCCAGGCCTTGCCTCTTGGGTTGAAAAATTGACTTTCAATTCATTTAGCATCCAAGATTCTGGCTGAACTCTTCCCAGCAGCTGTCGTGTCCCACCACAGGAGTTGCTCTGTGCTGATCCTCTTCTCGGAAGGTGATGCTTGAACTCCCCTTCAGCCTCTGCCTGGCTGGAGAGCTCTCAGGAAAACCAGGAGAACACGATGATGCTTTTTTATCCAAAAAAAAAAAAAAAGAAAGAAAAAAGAAGAAAAAAAAAATCCTTCCCTTTTACGTGCCTCGACCTTGCAGGGGAAATCCTGTCTCCTCTGAATTATTCATGCCACTTTCTGTTCCGCCAGCTCCAGAGCACATTTTCAGTCATTAATATGTCATGACTTTTTATCTTTGCTTTTTTTTCTATTATTATCATTATTTTGGGGAGGCTCCTCTCTTTTTCTTCTGTGCTTTCAGCAGAGCAGAAGGCTGGCGAGGTGAATTAGCATTCATCTGATTTACTAAGTAATACAAGAATAAATGTCTCCATCCTCAGGCACACCCTTCCTGGTGGGAAATATCACTTTAAAAGCTCTGGGAAGAGGGAGAGCTCCAGCTGGTGCTGGATAAAGCACTTCAATCTGTGGCTGGAGCTTAGTTTGGGGACTGTTTTCCAGCTTACTAGCCTGCCTGGGGACAGAATGCAGAGGAGGCTCCCAGCATCACATGAAAAAAACCCCAAGAATGGTAATGAAGCTGCAAACTCTAGAAAAGATCTTGTTTTCATTCTTTTTAAGGCAAGCTGACAGAAAAATGGAGGTGTTCCTGATGGTGCTGGGCCAGGAAAAGAATGAAATCTCTGTCCCATTAGCTGAGGGAGGGAAAAATGACATTTCAGCAGCAGGGAACTCCTGCCAATGAAGTTGCAGCCTGAACTCATCACTCACATCATCCCTGGAATTATTTTCCAGGCTTGAGGTGGGCTGGATGCTTAGTTTGGGCATAGGAAAGGAGAAGGATGAAGGGCACCTGGCTGCTGCCCCAGCCTGTCCATTCCTAGTTGGCCACAACCAGCCCATTTCAACAAAATTCCCCCTTTTTAAAAAATATTTCATAAAAGAAACCAAACTGGATTTCTAACAGAAATGGAGCAGGAACCTGAGGAGCTCAGCATCACCATGCCCAGGACAGATGGACACTCACACCCTCCTGCCCCACAGATGGGTTTGGGGAGTTTTCCTACCCCCCAGCTGAGTGCAAGAGCAGCTCATCTCCTAGCTGCCAACCCAGCTGCTTTTGTGCAGAGATTTCTGTCAGCTCAGCATCCTCCCCCCATGCTCACTCTGCCCATCTCACATCCTACCCAACCTACTCAAGCCTGGGCTGCCTGCTCCAACCCAAAATGACACCAAATTCCTGCACAATCCCCAACGCCTTCGGATCTCCCATCCCTTTCAGTTTGTCCAGGAGTCACTGGGTGCTGTGAGAGGTGATGAATGAACCTTCCACCACGTGCTCTCCCCAGATACTACCAGACTCTAAGTGGTTTTGTGCATCCCCCACTGCATTTAGGCTCCAGGTAGAAATGACAAAGAGCTTCAAGTGCTGGGCTCCTACAAAGAGCAAAGCTTGTTCTTGTCCTAGTTAAAGGGTTTTAAACTGGAATCCTCCATTTAATTTGAGCAGCAGCTGTGCTGGCTCATCTCCCTCTATCTCGACTAGGATATTCCACTATTCCATATTTCAGGAGTTCCCAGCACATCTCTAATGCTGTTCACCATCATCTCCCAATAAATTAGTGACCTGTAAGTCTCAGCAAGGGCCCTCCTGGGGCTGGCAGCTGCCACGCTGGTGGGGAGTGGCATGTTGGGGACACAAACCAGGGACACTGTGGCTGGAGGCACGGTCAGAGCTGTTGGGGTTGCCCCATCCCATGTGGACACCAGCAGGGAGGCTTTGGGTTGCTTAATCCCCCCTTTCCAATACAGGATTAGGACTTTCTCTAATAGGTTTCCACTAATTCCTTAAGAGAGTGGAGCACAAACAAATGCATCTCTGCAGCTAAGGAGTTTTCCTTCCTCCTGGGGCTCTTATTCCTCTTCCCATCCTTGGAAACCATCTCTGCAAGGATGCAGCCACAACCACCACCACCAGCAACAAACCCCCAGCCCTCCTGGCACCGTGCAGGGGGTGACCACCCAAGGAAACCCACATTATCTTCCACTTTTCTTTAGTAAAAGGGCTGCACCAAGTCAACCTGGCATCAACTGGTAGCTGGAGAAATCCTGCCCTGAAGAAATCCACATCCAACCCTATTGCATCAAGGCACCTGGAAGAGCACTGATGTGCTGGGGCTGGCCAGGCCCAGGGAGGGGAAATTCTGTTTTGGGCTTCTTTTCCATAAGGCTGGCACTTGTGGCATCCCCAGCATGGCAGGGGACATGGCTTGTGTGCCATGGGGACCCTCAGCAGCCAAGACCCAGCTGCTGGGGTTGCCTTTGCCCCAGGGGTGTTTTGCAGCATCATCCCCAGAGCTACAGAAACCTGTCAGAGAAATAAAATCTGGCACAGCTTGCAACACCAGAGCCACCTTGGAATGAGTTGTGGGGGTTTTTTTGGTTTTTTTTTTTGCTAGAAACTGTAGGAATTCCACCTGACTGAGGAGACCCTTGTTTTGCCCTTCCTGCAGTGCAACTGAGTTAGAGGCTGGGGGCTGAAGCCACAGCACCTCCAGCAGCAGCATCTGCTCTCCCACCTGCATCCTCCCCAAATTTGGCTTCTTCAGGGGCTGGGAGAAGGAGCAGAGATGCTTAGAATAATTTGGGGTGGAAGGGACCTCTCAGGACCATCCAGTCCAACCCCTGCAGCATCAGGGACACCCTCACCCAGATCAGGGTGCTCAGAGCTTCCTCAAGCCTCACCTGGAACATCTCCAGGGATGAGACCCCAACCACCTCCCTGGGCAACCTCTGACATTGTTCCACCACCCCCATGGGACAGAACTTGCTCCTGACATCCATCTAAATCTCTTCTAATTCCAACCCATTCCTCCTCAGCCTTTGCTGCTCCTGTTTGAGGAACTGGGGTCACCTCAACCCCTCATCTCTTCCCATGGCTGCCTTCCCAGCCTCTCTCCCTCATAGGTAGTGTTGGCAAGAACAAGCAGCTACCTAAAGTTCACAGCTCCCAGGCAGTTCCTTCTCCTTTAATGAAATCCCATCCTCATTTTTAGTTACCTTACATTTTGCCTTCTCATTCTGCTGGCTCAGCTCCCCTCAGGCTGCAGTGAGCACCAGGCATTATGCAGCTCCCCAGGGTTTTCAAAGCTGGCAAATTTTATTATGGTTATTTTTTTTTTTTTTTTCCCCCCCAGTCCATTTGAAGCTTTTAGACTCCAGCAGTAATAATTTGGCAGTCAAAAAGCTGCCAGCTTGGTCAGAAGGTTTAGCTCAGGTCAGCTGCCTCCTGACCCAGTGACACAAAACCTTTTTAACACCCAGGGGTGGGGGGCAGCTCTGTCTGCCAGGCACCCAAGGGTTAACCCTGCTGGGTACTTTCATTGCTGTCTTTTATTTCATTTATTTCATTATTCCAATTGTGCTGTCAACATTAATTGGCAGGTAGGTAGTAGAGCAGATTAAACTGCATTTACATTTATTGCAAGCTCTGTTTCATTTATTCCTGGCTGGCTGGGGCTCAGGGTGTTGGTTTTCGTGCAGAATGGGGCTTTGTTTAGTCCTTGGGTGGATATTTGAAAAAGTGATTTACTTACCAGGCCTGATCTAATCTAAAAGCTGCTGAAGTCAAAGAGACACAGGGAGCTTCAGGGCCAGATCCTTTCTGGACAGGTTTGCAGTTTTCAGGTGAGGTACTGGAGACTTAGGTTGATTTTTGTGATTTTGGGGACTTGTTATAACCCCTGTCCTTGGGATGTGGGGTGCTGGATGTGGATGGGGTGAAGTGTTTCCAGGTCTTGGGGGGATTGAACTCCTAAAGCCACATTTTATTTCTCTTCTCCAGCTGCTTTCAAACCATCCATCACTTCATTCTCACATCTTTGTGCTGCTTTGGGCTTTGGAATCTCCTCTTTGCCAGCTCAAGCTGAGCTTACACTAAGCCCCCAAATAGCAGCCACTCAGAATTAATGCCAAGAACTCCCAGCTAGTATTTCCTCCATCAAAAGAGATCACTGGAGGAAGATCCTAATAATTCGTTGTCCTTTGTAACAGCATTAGGATGTAAAAGTATTAAACAGCAATTATGTGTTATCTGCTATGTAAATGGCTATAATTTGAATTTATGAATAAAAATCCACTCCTAATAGGGCTGCTCAGCTGTGCAGGTATTGCAGAGCCCTGGATTTATCACCACCTGCTCCAAGGTTTGTGTTCCAGCAGGGATTGCCTCCACAAGGGATGCTTTTTCAGACACCCCCAGGTCCCCTCTGTGTTGCCACCTGCTGCACAGGCTACAAAAACAAACAGGAAAAAGTGGTTCTCAGAGGCAAAGTTGCCCTTTTAATTCATCACAGGCAAGAGTCCTAAGGTGCTTTGCTAGGATCATGGATTTAATTTCTTCCACAGCCTGGGGGGAGTTGGAATTATTTGTCCTCACACCATGTTGTCCCCAAGGTGCTTCTCTAGAATGATGCTGCAAATACAGAATCCCAGACTGGTTTGGGTTGAAGCCCCTTCCATGGGCAGGGACACCTCCCACCAGCCCAGGGTGCTTCAAGCCCCATCCAAGCTGGATCTGAACACTTCCAGGGATGGGGCAGCCACAGCTTCTCTGGGAATCCTGGGCCAGGGGCTCAGCACCCTCACCCCAAAGGATTTCTTCTGATCTCCAACCTAAATCTCCCCTCTTCCAGTTTAAAACCATTGCTATTGCCACATACCCTTGTAAATCTGGCCAAGAAAAAATAACCAAAGCAAAGACCTAAACAAACAAACAAACAAAAAACCCACAAACCCAAAACCAAAAAAACCCCCAAACCAACAAACAGAAACCCACCAAAAACGCAACAAACCAACCCCACCACAAACAAACAGAAAATCCAACCCAAAACCCAACAACCAAACAAACCCCCATAGTTCACTGATGGCCGACAGCAGCCCTGCTAATCCAAGGAAAAAAAAAAAAAAAATTGGCAATATTTCTGCCGAAAGCTGCAGAAAGCTCAGGGATCCATCCCCAAGCATCAGCCTTGGGCAGAGGTTGCACATCAGCCCCTTTCACCTTCCCTATCAACTCCAAGATAGGGAGGAAAGGGGCTCCCTTTTCCCAAGCCAAACCATTCCTGAAGTGTTCCCAAATTAATCTGGCTTCCCTGCTGCCTGCTCCTTTTTTTTCCATTTGGAATCCTCATGATCCACTTCTTCCTTAAGGCATCTCGGAAAGCTCAGCCCCATTAGAGGGAAATCTTCTCTTAGGTAGTGGAAAGCCTCTAAATGCTAAAATCTTTTTTTTTAATGGACTAAAAGGAAGCTTTTAAACTCCCATCCCCAGATGCTGGGTTATTTTGCTTCCTTACAGGAAATTTGGGCTGACAGTTGGAGAGAAGGAATCCCAGGAGAGGTGTCCTCAATGCCCTGCTTCAAGTCTTTCATGCAGCTAGATGGAAAATAAATACAGCCTTAGAGGAGCATCCAAAAACTCTGTACAAACACTACCTGGAAGCCCCCTTCAGGAAAAAAAACCAAAACAAACCCAACATTAAATTAAAAGATGTTTGCTCTCCATTATCTCTTGTTGTTGCAGACGCTGAGGGATGTGCTAAAGCCTCAGGGGATTCCCTAGGGGCAAGAAATTCCCTCAAGGTTTTTTATTTAAAAAAAATTAAAAAATAATTGGCCAAAATGTAATTCAAGAGGAAATCTTTAATTTTCAAGGATCAAAATACACCCTGGTCAAAACCAAATAAGCTACACAGTGCAGAAATGAAAACCAAACCCCAGAATTTGGCATTCTAGGTCCATCTGCTGTTGAAAATATGGAAATAGCATTGAAATGACACTGGCTGCAAAGGGTCTCCAGCATGGGCAACACCACTGAGCAAAGCAGGAATGAAAAACATGCTGGAAGGGTGGAAAATGGGGTGAAAGGGTCTTAAAAGCATGAAAGAGAAAAAAAAAAACCTCAGAGAAAAATCAGTGTGGGGTGGCAGTGGTACAGGGGATAAACTGTGAGAGAGGGAGAAGCCTAAAAAAAAATGAAAGATAAAGGGAAGAAATTGGACTAGGCAAAAAAAATTAAAAAAAAAAAAAATAAAAAATGGGGGAGGTTGGGGAAGGTCCACGCAGCAGAAAATTGACCAGAAAAAACCCCACACCAACAGGGAGGAGGAAAAAAAAAAAAAGAAATTGATTTTACAGCTGAGGGTAGAGGGGAGCAGGGGCAGGAACAGCCCTGCAGCACTGCTTGGGGAGATATTCCAGAGAAAGTTGGTCCATGAATAATTAAAGCAGAGGGAGGAATTAAAAATGGAAAGAAATGTTGGAGGATTTCAAGAGTAAACCAGAGCTGTGCTGCAGAGGGGGGTGCTGGGTGCTGAAGAAGCAGGAAGAGATGCTTGACAATGGTAAATAATTAATGTTGCATTTAATTTATTCATATTTCTTTACTTTACTAATGTTCCAGAGAGAAATGAAGAACTTAAAGGCCTGAGCTGTGTTTAACTGCAGTCCCAGGGAGAGGGGAGGGGGGCCCAGGAGAGCCCAGCAAAGCTCCAGCCACCAGCACCACTGCTGCTTTTCCTTCCCTTTCTTCCAAGAGACACCTTTCCTGACAGTTTTCACATGAAAAATATGCTTTGACCTCATTTTCTATCAATGTGGTGCCTAAAAAAAAACCAAAACAAAACCAAAACCCAGCCCTGTTTGCAGCCATCATTAAATTCTTCCTGGCAGGAAAGGGGACAGCTGAGATGTTCCTCTCCTCAGATCCCAGGCATGGCCAGGAGGAATTCCCACCTCCCTTCCCTGGCCTCTCAGCCTTGTCCCATCCCAGTCAGAGGTGTTGGGAAGAACTCCAGGATCTCCCAGTTTCAGGTGGGATGTGGGAGCACAGCAAGCAGGTCCCTGGGATGCAGTGGGGATGGGGCATCCCCAGGGCTGCTGGTGGGCACCATCACACTCAGGACACCAGTGGGTGCCTTTCTTTTTTTTTCCATGGTTAAAAGGGTGTGAATTAACCTTGGGAATTACTTACCCCTGGTCCTCACCTCCCCAGTCCCATACCCAAGGGATGAGCTGATGGCCAACCTCCTCCTCCTGGGCTTTCCCTCCAGCTACAAGCCAGGGAAGGTGCTGAGCACCCACCAGCAATTCCTGATTGTCTCCCTCAGATTTGTCCAACTGTCCCAGATGGCTCTGGGGAGTAAAGGATATTCCTCAGACCCATCATTAGCAGAGCCCCTCATTTACACCAGGGTATGGCAGCATTTTGGGGCACCAACTGCAGCAACCTACAGCCAGGAGGATCTGTCTGCTCCCTGGGTGAAAGGGACATTTAGGGCTCTGGCTCTCAGAGAGCTCAGCTTCATCAGAGGCATGGCTGAAAGCTCCACCAAATCAAAACAAATGCAGAGAATGAGGGGGTTTGTTAGGTATTAAAGGATGTTCTTGAAATCAATGGGGTACTTCAGGGGAAGGTGACTGGAGTTCTGGAGCAAGCATTGCACAAGCCCTATGGTACTGCATAATTTCCCCCAGAAATGCTGACTTTCCCCCTCTGTCCTATTTTATAGAAAGCTTAAGCTTAATTAGAATGTTTTTCCAGACTACATTATCTAGCTTTGAACATCTTTTATCTACTCCATGGCAAACAAATACCAACTACTAAACTCTGCACGTCGGGTGGGTACAGAAGTATCAAAAGTATCTGGACCAAAGCCTGCTTCAGTTTAAAACCCCCACAATTGGGTTCCAACAAACCAAGACAGAACTCTTAAAAGCCTGGGCTGATGCCTTGGGAGTGACTGTAGAATCTCAGACTGGTTTGGATTGGAAGGGACCTTAAAGCCCCCGTGGTTCCAACCATCCCAACACGGGCAGGGACACCTCCCACCAGCCCAGCTTGCTCCAAGCAGTTTGATGCCAGCTGTTCACCACCATGCTTGCACAGATAATAGACCAAAACCAGACAAACCCACAGCACTAAGAGCTCTGTGTTGAACCCAAAAGTTCTTAACTGAGGTGACATTATTTTTATTTTGTTTTTTCCCCTCTTTCCAAAACCAAAGCCTTTCGTCAGCTTTCCTTGCCCATCACACACACATGGCTCATCCAAGCCCAGACCATGGACACTTGAACCAAGCACCTGGCCACAGAGTAAACAGCTGGGTTTGGAGAAGTGAAAATCAATGATTTAGCAAAGGTTTCTCTGATTGGATTGATCCCAGCCTCCGGGCAGCGGGCGCAGCCGCACGGCAACCGGCGCCAGGAAAAATTTCATTCAGGGGGATTACAGGAGCAAAACCCAAGAGGAGCACAAACACAGGCCAGAGGAGCATTGATCCCAAAGCATTAGATGACACCGATGGATAATTTAACCAACAATAAAGATTTTTAAGAGCAGCAGCAGCCCATTCAGCATGGCTCATTTGATCTCCGGGCCACCCGAAGCTGCGTGACGCTGTCGGGTGTGTTCAGCAGGGCCATAACAACCAGTGCTTAGACATCTACAAACTGGATTTGGGCTTATAAATTCCAAGAGTATTTTTCTAGCAAAGTTGATTTGACATCGTTTCTCCCCACTAGATCTACTGCTGGCATTTCTTGACTGCACAGCAGGTGCTCCCTGCCACGGCGCGCAGTCAGATCTACAGATGTTGTTGTTGAAACATCTCTTAAATAACATCTGCTGGGGTCTAAAACTGATGATCTGTAGCTAAAAGCACAGATGCTTCTCTCCAGTTTGTGCTCTCCAAAGCTGGGGCCAGGATGGGGAGCAAGGGGTGGTTTGTGCTCCTTTGGGTTCTGACACCGGGATTAGATGGAGCTGAATTAACCTTCCCATGGTTGCCATGGGTGAGTAAATAACTGTTCAAGGATTCTTTCATATGGATAAAATATCAGACATCTCCTCTAACACAGAAATAAGGATTTTTTTCCCCAAAACATTTTTTTTTTAAAATCCTGCACCTTTTTGCCTCTGAAACCAAGGGTTCATTTCTCATTGACTTCAACAAGAGCAACACCCAACCTGGTTACCCCTGGGCACTGGCATTGCAAGGAACATCCACACACAAGGATGCATCAGAGACTTCAAAATATCATTGATCTGCTCCAGAGACCATGATAATCACCATGAAGATACAACCTCAAGGTGGGCACAGTAAAAGCTCTAACAACTTAATGCCTTGGAAAACTCATCAGAGCCTGTCACGGCCAGGTGACCACACCATGAGGTTTTCAGAAGTTATTTTGAAGTTCTCGTTTGTATTTCTGGGAGAAATGGCTGGTGCAGAGGAACATGGGCTTGAAGTAGTTATAAGCTCAGGCCAAAAAAAAAAACCCAACCCAAAACCAAAAAACCCCAACAAAATAAAAAAGCAACAGATGAGCTCCTGGAAATTCTAATCAAGGCCGAATGTTGACAATAAGTTAAAAATTCCTGCAGTCTGGAATTCCATAGACTGTTCAGAGTTGCAGAGAAACCTGCTGAAGAGCTGCATGGAGCTTGACCTCTTTGTCCCTCAAAGCATTCAGTTCCCATAGGGCAGGGTCCCACCAACCTCTAGGGAACACAGGGGGACAGGGTCCAGCCTGGAGGGACACAGTGCTTGGTCAAATGAGGAGGTTTGGCAGCAGATCTCTATTATTCACCTCAAAACCACCACTCCGGGGTGTTTGCCCATTTTAAATCCCCAGCACTTGAGAAGACAACCTGCTGTTTTGCAGAGGACAACCTATTTCCCAGAAAAAAATAAAATAAATTCATATTCACCACCATGGAGAACTGCAAACACCATTTTCTCTGCAGCTGAACGTTGGGGAAGGAAGAGTTCATGTTCTCAACAGCATGTCAGGTCCTTGTCTCACTTCTAAAATAATGGGATTTATCTTTCAAAATATTGCTGACTTACACCCTTCTTTTGCTAAAAGAGCCTTTCTCAGGGGTATAAGGGGCTCTGTAGATTTGATGTCCTCATCCTACCCCCTGTGCCTCTTAAAACTGCAATAATTATTTGTAGGCAAAGCCTCATTTCTTTCCGAGAACACTGTAGAGAGATGCACACTGCTCTGATCCCTCCCAATAGGGAGCCAAAAAGGGGCAAAAATGAACACTCATTTCATTACCATTTTTCGATTAGCAGCTCTCTAATGACAGTAATTAAAGCACTGAGCTTTACTACAGGCATCACCAAAGCCCCGATGTCCTCCGGAGCAGCCCCAGCGCTGAGGCAGCTGCTGGTTTGAAGATGTTTGTGAGGAATGTCAAGGAACAATAAACAAGATTGAAGAGCTGGTTTGTGGGAATGGTTGAAATGCTCCCGCTGTACTGTGAGCAACAAGAAAATGAAAAAGAAAAAAAGGAGAAAATGGTCTTAATTGTCCCCATGACACCCCCTCGGAAAGACAAGTGACACGGGAAAGCAACACAGGGGCTCACCTTGCCCCAAGAGCTCACTGAAAGAGTGAGGCTTGTTCTGTTTCTAGTTGTCACTGGGAAAAAAAAGACAATTTCAGAGCACAGAGGAACAGGAAATTTGGGCTAACAGTTGTTCTGTGCCTCTTGGATGCCCAAATATAATCCCTGTGCCATCAGTTCCCACAGCCCCAGGATGAGCTCTTCCCCAGGGATTTCATCTTTCAGGTTAAAGACAGGTTTGCTGCTTGCCACTCCTGCTTCTACCCCCAAATTCCATGGAGTCAGGACTTGTGCTGTTACATTTGAAGTTCTAAAGCCTTTTAGAGAGCTCCCTTGTTGAAAGAGAGCAAACACTGCTGCTCCAGAGGGAACTCCGGGATTTCCTTAGGAAGCTCCCCAATTGCTCCTGGCAGAACATTTGTTTCACATCACAGTGTAGTCTTTACCAAAGGGGAAGGGTGCAAGCCAAGACCTATTTCTTCCCAAAGCCTTTTTTTTTGAGCTTCTTCCCAAGAGGAGCTCCACAGGGGTTACAAATAGTCACAAACCCCACCCTGAGCCCTCATCCCCCCTCTCTGAGCCAGGGCAGTGCACAAGCTGGAGGAGCCACTGCCCTCAGCACCTTCTGGATGGGTCATTACTTCTTTCCCAAGGTTAGATCCTGTTCCCAGGGGCTGGGGGATTCCCTCAGCTGCTGCACTGCCAACCCTCCACCCCAGGCACAGACACCTTCCAACCTTTGCCTCCATTCCTTCTCTCCAAGGCACAGAAAACACCAAGTAGATTTACACACAGGAGGATGAAGCCCTACCTGAGATTTCCAGCAGACATCCTCTTAATCCCCAGGTGGAAACCTGCCCCTCAGTCTCCTCCTCAAGCTCCCCAGGCTCCTTGCTGCTGCTTTTTTACCATCCCAGCCCCAGTCAGCACCCCCAGCCCCCAGGTGGAGATGTTCCTGCAGCTCCTCAGCCTCACCTGGCAAACTCAGCTGGAAAGAAACTCATCAAAACATCACCACATCTGTCCAGAAGGAGAAATGCTCTCCAAGTCAATGACTTTTCCATCACTGGGGGGTGGGGAAAGAACAATTTGCTTTGGGGGGGGGTTCCATTTCTCCATTTGCTGTCAGACAAAGTAGTGGATGGACACAGAACCTGTGCAAACAAGAGCTGGCAGATTCGTGGAAAAATATTTTATTATATGTGAGTCCAACACTCTCTGCTTTCTATTACTCAGGGTAAGTGTGATTTGAAGATCTCACACTGTCATTTTTTTTTTTTTTAATTAATTGTTACTAAAACAGCCAGATCTCCTGGGGGCAGGGGGAGGTGTTGTTTTTTAATTTTTTCAAATCAAGCATATTGAAATAATCCTTCATTAATTCAATCAGTTTTCTGTCAGATAACTGCTGTATAATTTAAGGGGTAAGGTTTTAAATAAAGATCCTGGCAGAACCATCAGGTTGATTTAATACATACCCTCCATCTAGATGAAAGTCATAACCCTTGGAAGCAAATCAGTCTGAAAATCAGAGGAGAATGGCAACTCAAGTGTCATAACTCTTCATTATGTCTTCTTTTTATATTTTTTTCCCTTTTTCTCTTTTTGTTTGTTTTTTGTTTGTTCGTTATTCATTTTTATTTCTTGGTTTTGTTTCATTTTTTATTATCTGTAAAGAAACATTGACCATCAAATGTCAATCTGTCAAATGTCCTGATGAGTTTCAAGAACCTCCACAGATATTCCCCAAGCAATCTGGAAGATTTTAGGTCCTCTGGAAAATACGGTCACTACCTGATATCAGTCATGCTCCAGAGCCCCACAAGTGTCATCTCTTGTCATGACTTTTGTAGAAGTATTTTTCAGGTATTTATATTTTTAGGACCATGCAACTTATTGCAAGGGGGGGTGTTAATATTTTGACTTGTAATTAAGCTCCTCTTAAATCCTTTAGAAATGGAAGCAGGACTGAATACTCCAGGCATTAAATCTCCTGCCTTTTTCTTTTTTTAACTCCTGTTAATATCAGATATGGCCCAAAGGCCTTGCAGGAAAATGTTGCACACCCCACATCTCCATTTTTCAGTGCTCACCAGGGTCCCTCGTGTCCTTGTGGCTGCTGCTGGAGAGCAGTGCAAGGCAGGGAATCAAGGAATCTGGATCCATCCAGTGCCTCCAGGGCCTGACCAGGCTGCTGCTAACTCATTTATCCAGGAAATCTGGAATAACGGATCATAACAGCACGAGGCAAGCACAGAAAATAATTCTCAGGCCACAGAGGTTAAACTGGAGGCTGCTTCATCTCTCTCAAATCATTGTTTTCACAGAACCAGTTGCCAGTTAAACTTTGAAAGCCCTAAATATAATTCTTTGAAGAGCCTACATTGCTCTCTTAAGACTGATCTTTATAGGCAGAGAGGAGAACGTGTCCACTCTAATGGAACAATTTAAATGCATAACAGTTAAGGTAAACTCCTTAAAGTCTGTCTCCACATCCTTTATGCTGACTGGTGCGACGTTGTTTTTCCATAAAACACTGGGTAACTGAAAGACATTTAAAGCAGGGAAAAAAAAAAATAAAAATACTAGGCTGTCTATCTCGGGCTGGTCCAGACCAATTTCTGCTCTTACAGATGTGACTGATGGCACAGAAGGCAAAAGGAAAACACTTCACGTTGCTTTGCAGATTTCAGCTGCCTTCCTGGTTTTCCTAAGGCATATGTAACACTCCCTGGGAAGAAGCAAGCAGCAGGGATGATGAGAAAAGAGCAAAAATTAAAATTAAAACAAACAAACCAATCAACCCCAAAGAACCTCAAACCTGCAAAAATCCCAGGCAGGTAACAGCAAAGCTCAGTGCTACACGTGGTGACCCTGCAAGAGCCCACACCTTGGCCAGCCTGGGCTGCTGGGAGCAGGGGAGGATGGAAAGAGCAATTCCCCTTTGATAAATCCTTGGATTCATCCCTTAAATCCTTGGATTCATCCTTATAAATCCAACCCTGAAGCTCGGCAGGTGCATTGGTGTCCCCATTGACCCTGGCGATGTCACGGGGCTGGCTCACTCTGGGACTTGGATTTTGCCTCCTTGGGGTTATCAGGAAGCTCAGAGCTGATGGTTCATGGCAGAATAAATCAATTCAGGGGACGTTTCCTTGGATTTCATTTTCGGAAGGTTAAATAAATAAATCTCCATTCGAGCAAATTTATTGTCTGGCTAAAACGTTGCAAGTTTCCTCAAATGGAAAAATAGAGATCAAATCAAAGTCACAGACAGGCTGGCAACAAATCAATGAACTAGAATGATCAGATCTTCTTCATCAGCCATCAAACAGACCTAAGGATGAGTTTGTGATGACAAAGAATTACCTTCTGTCAGGAGAATTGAGAGGAGCTTCACCTTCCTTCTAGCACAGGGCCCTGACTGGAATTGGGAAGGTGTCAGGTTGAAAACCCCTCCAAATTTTACTTCAAATACAATTACTTCAAACTGTAAGCGGATGTCTTAGGGAAGGCTGGAGATGGAAGGGTCTGGCCAGTGGAAAAAAAGATGAGGGAGGCTCTTTCTCAAGCCTGGGGGCAGAAAGCTGGAACCAACTTCTGTTGACCTTTCCACAAAAGCTGGGACCAGATCTTTGCCCTGCCTTGTGTTTTGGGTGCAGTGAGATCCCAGTAAGAACACTGGTGCCCCAGTCACCGTGCACAGAGACAGAAAAAAGAACAACAAAAGGGGTTCTGCTTGCACTTGGGACTTTGCTTTAAAAACCAACCAACCAGCTCTTGAATTTTCAACAGAAAGTGGAAAATATACAGAGCTTGGTAGAAAACCAAGGGGTTTTTTTTGTGTGTGTGTGTCTGGCCATGTCCTATGACATCCACCCATTGACCCATGAAGAGCCACCAACTGTTGTGCCACCAGATGTCCCCCCCTCTGTTTTCCCAGCCCTTCTGCAGTGACCTGAGCATCCTTCTTCCAGCTGCCTGGGCTCAGGGCTGGTGTTGGCTTGGGAGCAGATGTGCCTTCTCCTCACCCTCAGGATCATCCCTGGGGTAGGGTGACACCCAGCTGTGGCCTTGCAGCCCTTTGGGATGCCAGATAGAGCTTTAAATACCAGCCAGGAGAATTAAGAGTAGTCATTGGCAGTAATTGCCAGTGATATCAGTCGATTTTATGCATGGGTGGTTAAGCACCCCGGGCTGTAAAATCAGCCAGAGCTGAAAAGAACAATCCTAACAGCTTTTATTTATTGCCTTTTCTATCGCTGGAGACCACAACCACCCCTGCAAACCTGTAAACATTCCCACTGAAGCCTTTCCTGCTTTTTATCACCCCTTCCCATTGTCTGGAGGGAGGGGGTTGCTGTCATTAAGATCCTTTGAATCCACAGCAAAGCCAAGGAGGTTGTCACCCAATTTCTGAAGGAAAGGGAAAGCACCCGTATCATATTGTATGCTTTATATACGCATATAATACTGCTATATGCGTGGAGGTGAGGATTTTGTGGATATTATGCACTTAATGGTGTTCCTGACATCCCTGGGGCAGGCAGAGCCCAGCCCCGGCTGGTGCTCACCCTGGTGGTCAGAGGATGATAAATCGCCTTCGAAACCAAGAGGAAGAGTTTGGGTTGGAGAAGGAGGAATTCCTCACCTCCCAGTTCATGTGGGCTCAGCCTCCTCCTCCTCTTCCTCCAGCACACACCAAAACTCCTGGCAAAATCCCCCTGGATGGTGTCCTCGTCCCCTGGGGGTGTTTGGGGCAAGCTGAGAACTTGGGTTTAGTTGGAGGGGGAGTATTTTTCTTTTTTTTTAACAAGTGAAACTACCACTTTTCTCCCCTAAAATGAACAAGTCAGCTCTGGCTTCCATCAGCAGAGCGACCTGGGGTAAATTAACTTTCACTTTTGGCTTTTGATGGATGCATAATGAACTCTGTGCTGTTCAGCTGGAAATCTTGGAGCTATTTTTCATCCCAAATGTCTGCTGAGCAGCACAGCTGACAGGCTGTTAAGGTTTTAGCATCACTGTGGAAACATTTTTCTAGGCTTCTTGGCCAGCATCAGGAGAGGTTCACTGCACCTTCTCCATCCCCACACCAGCCTGGTGATCTCCCACACCAGCTGCTTTTTTTTAATTATTTTTTAGATTACTCTGTGTTGAAAATACCAAATAAGCAACAATTCCCAGTTCTGGTTTCTTTGTCCTCATCACCAGCCTGCACTGAGCAAGGCTTTAACCTCATTTCATTTAGTTACCCAAGTGTTGGAAGTTTAGCTCCCAGCCATTGGGAAAAGCTGGGTTTCCCAGAAGGATCATGGAATTCTGGAGCAAGGGTGGCTGGAGAGCACCTCCAGGGAGCTCATGAAGAGCTCTGGATCCCTCAGCATCCCCTGGCAGGCAGATGAGGGGACAGCAGGTGGATGCTCCTGACTGCAAGGTTTTGGGTCAGCAAGGAGAGATTTTTCTTGTCTGAGTTACTAAACCTCTTCTACTTGTGGGCTGTTCCCATTAATCCCATTTTTACAAGGGTTTGAATGATTTGCAGCTTCCCCAGCAATTCACAGAACACCTTTCAGCTTTCTGCTGGATGGACATCACAGCAAAGGTTTTGCTTTTCACTGGGTGTGCTCTGACTGCTGTGTTGATTTACTAAAGACAAAAATGTTTGAAATAACCCATCACAGCACAAGCAGTGAGAGCTTTTGGGAACAGGAGCTAAAGCAAAGGTTAAAAATCTTCATATAAAGAGCATATTCAAGTAGCTTAAAACTCCAGCCTCCCTGGAGACCACTCAACCATCAGTTTCTGCTTCTCCTGCCTACTTGAATTGTGGTCATCAAAATTATTGGTAACTGAGGGCAAGTTTGGGAAGAAATACCTGTGGGGAGGTATGGGAGAGGGGGAGCCTTAAGGGGATGAGAAATGAGCAATAAAGGCTTTTTTTCTTATTCTTTTTTTCTTTTTTTTTTTTTTTTTTTTTTTTTTTTTTTTTTTTTATAATATCACTTTATTCAGGAAAAATGACAAAACAGATGCCTTCTGCTCACTCCAGCCTTACAGAACTATTTCTTGCTGCCTGAGTCACCTCATCAGTGACAGAGAAGTTTCCTTGGTCTATAAATCCCCTGATTCATGCCCTGTATTTCAGAACTTTATGCAGGAGAGGAGAAAGGGGGTTGGATCTTTATAGGATTAAACAACCATTTGGCCAAATCAGAAATTACCAATTAGCATCAACCACAAAGCTCCAGTGAAACTGCCCCACAGAGAAGCTTTAAGTTCCCTTCCAACCCAAACCAGTTTGGGATTCCAATGGTTATTTACTCATGGACACTGAAAAAAGGCCCCCAAAACAAAGTAACTTGGGTAAGTTTTGCAGCTTGGTAGCTGGAAGGTCCAAAGTGATTTATTAGGGAGTATTTTCAAGCTGAGTGTATCTAAAATTATTCCTGCTCGAATTTTGCGATAGATTTGCCCCCCTGAAATGGCAGCAATAAATACTCCTGACACGAGAGGAAAGACAAGGAGGGTGCCTGGGATCTGAGGGTCACCTGAATACATTTTCCTCCAGTTTCAAACCTCTCCAGCTGTGGTGATGAACATCAGGCTACCACTGCCTTGCACAGCCCTAACCCCCCTCCCTCTCACCCCCAGATCTCGATGGACAAATTGGATTTTCCTAGTTTGACATTTTCCCCAAGTGCTACAAATCACCATTTTTATGACTGATTCAGCTCCAGCTGTTAAAAATCTGCATCAAGGCTCTGATATCTGGGTCATCTCCTGACTCTGGTGCCACCAACACTAAATAAAGTTGTTACTGCTCGATGAAGGCTATTTCAGTCTCCCAGTGACCTGTTAAAACAATCTGATAATTGTTTAAAGCACTTGCCTTAGCCACACGTGCTGGCCTGGCAGTGAGGGGGTGAGCTCCTTCCCTCTCAGCCTTGGCATTTGGAGCTGAACATCATTGATTAACCCTGTGCTGGCCACACAGCCCAGCAAGCCTGGGGAATGAGCAGGTTGGGAAGTTCACATCAGCCCCTCCTGCAGTCTCTGGCACCAAACACATGGGCATTAAAACTGGGGTGAGATGAGGCCAGGATTTTAGGGCTTCCAGGAGAAGAATTTGCACATCATAAGAATAATTCAGCCATGCAGGTATGCTGCTCCTGTGTGTAAAAGGGGATGCACACCCTTCAAGGCTTCCCCTCCAGGTGATGGGAGCCTCCAGGGTCAGCCAGAGATGGGCATTTTGTTGCAAAGCTCCAGATCTAAAAGAAGAAAATTGTCAGAAAATTGTGCACGTCAGAAGACACATTTCTCTCTCTGCCTAATTTACACCTCCTGTTATTATTTGTGTGGGCAGCAGCAGCCACTCTGCATGGGGATGATTACTGAAATGTGTAAAAACCCCCACATTTGGTTGCTATGAATGTCTCACAGGCTTAATAATTTTGTGCAGAATCTGTACCCAAAGCCCATTTGCACACACACACACAGCTACACCCTTCCAAAAACCAGTCTGAGTTCTGGGGAACCATCCCCATCACTCTGAGCCTCCTTCAGTCCTGAGATCAAGATTGCAAAACATAAAAGTACAATTTCTTACTAATTATACCCCAAACATTCTGCTGAGTTTGGGTTCAATGGTCAGTGGCCACGTGAAGGGTTTTGGTAATGAAGCTGAAGATGTTATTTCCATTCTCATCCTGAGCTGCCTTCTTGGAGGGTTTTGTCCCTCCAAACCTGGAAATTGTTGACACTAAAATGATGCCCAACACTTCTTGGTGTGCCTGGTTTTCATTAAAGCCTATTTAAATAAAATAAATAAATAAATAAATAAATAAAAATAACAATTTTAAGGGGAAGCATTCTGCCAGATGGTGATCCCTATTTCCCACAAATGTGTTGGATGAAGCATGAGTTGTTCCTGGGGAGCTGAGGTTGATCAGATGTGGAAAATAACACTATGACAACTGAGCTGAAATGGCCCCACGAAGTTTCCATGGGGGTTCTTTTCTTCCATTGATCCCTGAGCTATTTTAGAACCCAGGGGAATTTTGTCCTAGGACTCTGGTTGTGGAAAAGAACAACTATGGATGCAGGAACCAGGGATGCTGGGAGTGCTCTGTGACTCCTGTGGCTGCAGGGAGCTGGCAAGTCCCTAAAATCAGCTCCTCACTCCCTCCTCAGCTGCACATTGGCAGAAAACATATTATCTCCCATTAAAAAAATAAATAAATGTATTTTTGATGAAACAACTTAAACTCTGGAAGTTTTCCAAAACCCAGAAGGAATTGTGCACTGTAGCATGTTTCTACCTAGAAGCAATTTGTACAAATTCTGCAGCTGGCCCCTGGACTTCCCAATTTCCCCTCCAGAAAAACAATTTTCAAGACCTAATTGGAAACTCTGCCCTGCAAGACAGGTGGATATTAGGTGGCTGCTTCCACTTTGACATCATTTCAGTTCTCTCAGCTCTTAATTTGCATGCTCTGGGGTGGAGAATGAATTGAATGCACCACTCAGAAACTGCAAATCACACACACAGAGAACAACAATATCTGCAGTGTGTAAAATACCCCTTACACATCAGGGAAATACCTGGTTTATAAATTAACCTGGGCGTACAACCCCAGTTTGGCACCATTTTAGCAGATCAGGAATTCTGTTCAGTGCAGTGGCTGAATGGCAATCCAACACCTCCCAAACAAATCTGGGCTCCCCAGGAGCATCCTTCAGACTTTCACTCCCCTCTGCTGGGTGCAACATTTGTTGGATTATAATTTTATTTTTGCATATTAAAAAAATTATGATGTTATTTCAAGATAAAAGAAAAGCAAACCAAACCCACCCTGGAGAGATGAGGGGATGGGACTGAGCTCTGAGTGTGTTTAAACTTGAGTTTTTCTGCACTGGGATTCCTTCCCATGACTCTATTAAAACTGCACCTTAGCAGTAACACAGAGGAGATGTAATTAATAGGAAATTCTCTGCTCTCTCCATATTTGCTGCTGTGATATTAGGTGGGGGGGTGCCCAAGATCCCACCCCAGAGCTGGGTCACTGTGAGGGGCCCCGTGGAGGAAGTTTTATGATCAGGGGATCACTAGATACCTGGACACATTAATTCCACAGTATTTCCCATGTCCCTTGGAGCTTTAATATTCCACCAGCCCCACTGGGAAGAACTGAGTCTTTTCAGAAGCTCAGATCACTGCCACTTCCCTGGCAGAGCAGAAGGTCCTGCAGGACAGGGGGGATTTTAAGATTTCCAGCTCACATTTCATGGCATAAAGATCATCCTCTTACACACCATCCGTGGTAATGCTTAGGAGATAACACAGCTAAATACTTCTCTGCAGACTGCTGCATTTCTTAGAGGTAAAGCTTTCCCTTTCAAACCCTTCTCTTCTTTTTTCTTTTATTCTTTCTTTTTTATTATTATTTATTTGCATATCAAAGTAGCCCTAAAATATGAATTCCAGTGCAAATCCTTAGAATAAAACCACTCAGTGTTATATATTCTGTTAAAAGTGCCAGGAAAAACCCCACAACTCTTGCATTTCCATCTGCCAACAGTTTCCTACCCTGAATATTTGCATCAAATATTTCTGCAAGAAAGAAAAATTACGAAACAGAAACTCTTTGCATTATTTCCAGCTAGATAACTTTGTCATTATTGTACAAGCCAAGGAATCCTGCTGTGGCCAACAAAATACTTCCCTCTTTTCCAACTATCTCAGAATAGTTTCAGAAAGACACTCCCTGCTCTGTCTTGCACTTAAAGATCTGGGTAATCTTTCCATTTATAATTAAAATTTTATTATTAATTTACAATTTTTATAATTTATTATTAAGACTTTAATCTTATTAAACCAACCCACTGCAGAGAGGCTAAGCAAGGTGGTTTTTAACCAAGTAAATATTATTTGACCCAGTAAATAAACACCAAACACCCTGTGACACCCTCCCTGGCTCAGTAACGTGAGCACCAACTGCCCAAACTCAAATAGGGGACAGAAGATATTAAAAGCAAAAGCTTCTTTGTTATTATTTTTCACTAAAAAAGGGGAAGCAAAAGAGGCAAGAGAATCAGGGTTGCCTTGAAGCCAGCACTCAGTCCAGCAGAGCCACCCAAGAGCAAGGCCATGGGGCACTGAAAGCATCACTTGGCCCCACTGATTCAGCTGCTCAGGGACCAGGGGACACCTCAGAACAGACCCCAGAAAAGGTAAAACAACAGCTGGGACAGCCAGCTTCTGCTCAAGGTGCTTCTCAGCCCTAATTAAGGGGAAAAAAAACCAAACAATAAAAACTTTGCCACCAAAGTGACGTTTAACACGACTGTGTGGAGAGTGCACAAAAGAATAATTAACCCAAACCAAAATAAAATCCCTCTTGGAAGAGCCAAAATAAACCAAGACACAGAGGCTGAAGCAAACCTGCCTGGACATGATGTAATCTGACAATATTTTAAGCAAATGCTTTCCAGAACCTTGCCTAGCTGGGTGCTGGGGTGATAAAGGGCTGTCCAGGGGGAGGCTGTTGTGTCCAGAGAGATTCACAAACTCCCAGGACCTCTCATCTTGCTGACATGGACTGTTCAGCCACACAAAAGTCACTTTGTGTGCCAAAGGCTTTGCACAAACCACAGTGATGCTGTAGAAGCCACAAATAATGCCCTTCAGTGCTGCTGGAAAATATATTCATTGAGATCCAGAGGCACTGGAATTCTTTTTTCATAGAGAGAGGGGATTCAGCCTCTAATTTTTTTGGCGTGATTATAGAGAATCTCATGCCCTCCACTTTATGCAGGAAATAGTGCTCTTTGGGTTAAGAGAACCAGGGGCATGGCAGGACTATATTCCCAGCATTTCCACTCTATTTGAGGAGTGGGAAGGAGTCTGTACCACACACCATGGGCAGGGGCCAAAGGTCTATGCTGGTGCTAAAGGCTACGAGGGAAGAGAAGGATGAGCTTTTGAAATTAAAAAATATCTTTTCAGTGACAAAATGTGAATATTCTTCATTTTCTGGATCATTAAACCTCCTGGAAAGTGAATTAAGAAACTCTGGGTGATTTTCACAGCATCAAGTTGAGGCTGTGCAATGAGGTGGTGATCCACATTCACATCCCTGTCTGCAGGAGATCAGTGCCCTCACAGAGCAAATGTCTCTCCTGAAAGGTCACACTTTGAGCACAAAGTTTAATTCCCTTTCACTTGGGTTAAGGATCAGCAAAGGATCTGTTTCCTTAGAAGAGAATGAAGAAGTTCCTGTGGATACACTTAGCAGCTAAGTACATCAGGATTAAACGTACTGGATGGAAAGAAAGAAACGGAGAAGAGAAATTGGGATTTGTCCCTGCAAAACCTGAGCTCTTCTGAGCCTCCCTGATCCTTGCCATGAGGACTTGGATCAGATTTATGTCTCCATCAAGTGGGTTGGGGTTTTTGTTAACAGAGATTAAGCAAGCTCAGAAATGGGAAGGGGCAGACCCAGGGATGCCCAAGAGCAGCTGCTGTAACCTCACCCCTTGACATTCATTTAAAAATTATTTCAGAAGAAAATCTAGAAAATATCTTCCCACCAGGGAGAGAAATATCAACAAACTGTGTTGTCTACAGCACTTTGCCAGAAGCTGTGGTCATGACCATAACTGCTTTGCATTGCCAACAAACAGCTCTGGCCTAAAACTGCAGTTTCCCAGAGCACCCCCATGCTGCATTTCAATTCCCTTTGAGCTAAGAAGTCTGCTTCTCAAATCTGTCACCAAGTTTTTATTTTTGTTTGTTTGTTCAGTCCTAGTTGGAGCAATTAAACACAAGAGACAAGAGAAATCACCCCCCTGGGGGCTGCTCAGGAAGGATGGAGCAGGTTTGTACAGGCTGGGGCAGACAGCACTGTGGTGGAGGGAAATGCCACTGAGTTTCCATGTGTTAGGATGTGCTCATCTATTTCAATTTCACCATCCTACTTACTTTCCATTTAAAAAAAAGTCATTCCCAGGAAGGATTTTATCCCTGCATGTAGAACCTTCCCTTCCTTCCCATCCCCAGACTGCCCTTTGGAGCAAGATACTCCTCTTGTTCCTCACTAAAATCACTGATTTTTTATCCAGACAGCAGTGGAACATCTAAGACTTCTGGACACCATCATAATCAAACACAATAACAATAGGATGCTCTTCTTAGCTCCTCAGAGCACCAAAGTCATTCTATTATTTTGAAGATGTCTTGAAAGCATCTTAACTACATCTTTATTGAAGCAATATAAATGTCTTTAAAGCTATCTTGGTGCAAATGCATCAAGAATACCCTCGAAATTCCTTGTTATACCTTGTACCTGAAAAATCCATTTGAAACATACTCTCCTGTATTGAATTTCTGCCTGAAACAGCTGATTTAGGCAGCTGATAGAGTATGGCAGGTGCCCCATTCATTGCCTTATCATTTAAAGAGTCTGTCCATAAAACCCCCAAGAGAAGGATGTACTGTCTGTCCATGAAAAATAATCCACTGCCTGTGGCTTAGGGGAACAGCAACAGAATTTTAAATACCTTGCAAAGACCCAAGCTTGCCCATTTACATTATTCCAGCAGCATTTTCCTGGCTGAATGGCAGCATTCAGCTGCACAATGAGAGAAGTAATGCAATTAAAGCACCACCATAATGAGGAGCTGGAAACACAGGTTTTAGTGGGAAAAACAAAAGCTTCTAAATTTTAAAATAATGAAGCAACACGACTGGTGCACACAAGGTGAAGAATGTGGAATTAGACACAGCAGGAAAATGTCAAATATTAGATACCGCAGCAATTATTCCACACCTCACCTCTGGCTTTTTTTTTGCTGTCCTGCTACTCCTGGTGTTAACTGCTCACATCTCCCTAATTTTTGCAACTGGCCTGTTCAACAGGAAGAAAAAAAATTAATTAAATGTCCCCTACCAGGAGGCAATTGCTCAGCAGACAGGGTGGGATGCAAGTGAGAGGGTAAGATGCCAATATAGAATATAAAGCCACCCCAAATGGGCAACATAAAGTCTAAAATTTCACTGAGGGTAAATTTAAAGCTGAAAAGTTGAATCCCCAGGTGGAATAAGGACACAAGTGGTGCATGGGCAAAGCTCTGGCCACAGCTCAGCTCCTCAAGGAGGAAACCTCAGTTATTTGCCATCACTTTGAGTGGGGTTTCAGGTGGCCTGGCAAGGAGAAAATAAACATTATTGTATAAAAAAGCATGAGATTCAGAACAAAGAAATGGGAAACCCCTTCAAAATTCACTGTAACTTGGGTAGGACATTGGATGTTTGGGGCTGTCAGGGGGAGGAGGTTCCTGATGGCTGTTCCTGCAGAGGGGAGGGAGAAAGAGCCACAGAATTGGAGAAGAAAGGATTTCCCCCCCCACTACAAATTGCTCAGTAAACATCTGTCTGTAAGCCTGGCCATAGCAAAAGTGTACAAGGAAAATGGTCAAAAGCAATTAGTGGCAGAGACAGAAAATCCCAAGGACAAAGAAAGTTGGAAGAGAAGAGCACTTACCCCTGCAGAGGGAAAAAAAAAGAACCCGATGGGAGCTTGTGCCTATTGCAGTCATGGTTTAGACAAAACTGAATAAAATGTATGCAATATATAAAAAAACTCCTATGGAAAACCAGGTTCTTTGGAGGGCTCAGCCCCACTCTGGATCTGAAAAGGTTTTCAAGGACTTTCACCCCAGGAATGGCAGAGATCATCCCTCAGCTCTGAGCACTGCCCAAACGGGCTCCATACCAGCAGACATCTCAGTGGAAGTAATTCAGAATACTGAATAAAACCCAAAGTTCCTTAGGTCTCTTGAAGGCCTTTGATAAAGCAAGGTAGCCTTGATAAAAAAAGTCCTAGTATCAGAGATGAGGTTTGGAGAAAATACAATCACCTGAATAAACAGAGCATGTGAGTCTCCATCCATTAGAATAAAAGTTAATAAGATACACCCCAAAAATCTCTACGACAAGAAAAGGTTGGGTTCATGTCCTGCCTTGTCCAGGACTTTAATAAAAGCCCTGGAACAGTCCCATCAGCCAAACTAGTCCAAAGAAGCCCCAACAGCTTTATTAAAACAGTGAAGTAATAAGTTCTATCCAGAAATAAGAATTGCAAGTGCTGTCTCTGGAGAGCACAACACGACTGGCTCCGTGTCACCTCACCCAGATTTTTAAAGAAATCCTATGAATCCAAAGCTGGAACTGTAATTATGTTCAGTCCACCCAAGAACCCATGACAATATAACCCTGAGGAGTGTTGCTGAACGTGGGAAATGAAGGGATAATTTCATCTCCAATATCCACAGAATCACTTCTCAAACCAAACAATGACCAAATACACCTGAAAATTGCCTTAATCCATTTAGGTTAAAAAAAAAAATTAAAATAAGTATTACCTCAGGGAAGGATCTGCTCACAAAACTATTACTATTAGCACCCAGATGGGCAAGAACTCTTTTTGGAAACAATTCCCTTTCCACACATTGGTGGCAGGGAGCAATAATATGATCATTTATAATAGAAAAACCAACAGACAGTCTGGATCAAGCTGATTTTATAAAGTCATTTGTTCTTGGAATATGACCAAAGGCAAAATGGATGGATAACATTAAGAGGTCAATCAACCAAATAGTATTTTACACTTAATGAATTCAAGTTATGAGTAAGATTTGATAATTCCTGTATGGAAAGTTCTTGTATCATCTGAATATTAAAATGAAGACTTTTGCCAAAAGGTCTCAGAGCTTCTAAATTGCTGTTCATTCAGCACATTCTCCCTCCTAAAAATGTCATCTGCATCTTACTAATGAACTTGAGCTGACCCTGAGAAGTCATTTCATGTACAAAAGCAGTCAGGCTGGCTCAAAAGAGTAGTTACTGGAACAGATTTAGAATCTCCCAAAGACCAGAACAATCTTTGCTATTTGCTTGCTTAACTTCAGAGAAGTGAGAGAAATAGATGAAACAGTTCAGTTAAAAATACACTTTTCCAGTATAATTCATCTAAACATTTCTTTTCTGAGCAGAAGTAAATACTTTCCACTCTGGGAGAGGAGAAACTGTACATATTGGGAAAGATCTTCTCTGCAACAGACCCCACTAAAGCTCTGCTGCCACATTTCAGTGTCACCATGGCCACCAAGAGGATGTGGTGGCCCTGGTCCTTTCAATGGGGTTTTCCCTACATGTTAATACTTTCCTAGTACATGTATTTCATGTATCTAATTCCTTCTGGTCCTGCTGATCATGATGTATGGTCTGTTACTAAGATTTCCTACATCCCCCCCCCCC
>JAAWXA010000058.1:660204-718181 GCA_038090715.1 Florisuga fusca
CCCCCCCTTTTCTTTTTGTAACCTCAGAATATAATTAATCCCAGTGAGTGAATTAATTGCCTCAGGGATAAAGTGTGGCTGGAAATCTCCCAGTCTCTTGGAGCTGGAGACAAACCACCCTGTACACCTTCCCACACAACTGATGGATGGGAGAATTAAACAGCAGCAGTTGCTGGGAAGAAAAACAATTCTGCAATCTTATTTTCTCTGGAGCAATCTGTACCCATCACCAGAGGGATGATGGAACTCCAGGCAGGAGATGAGCCAAGGGGTGGTGGGCAAGGTGTGCACCACTTTAGTCCTACACAGGATTCCTACTGCACGCTGGGACAATTCCTACTTCCAGTGTAATATTTACTCCAGGAAACAGAGCAGACAGAGAGAAAGCCCAGGGAAAGAATATTCAGCTTGAGGGAGGGCAAAGCAATAGGACCTGAAAGAGAGGAGACTTCTGCAGCTTGTGTATAGGCTGGCAGAGGGCTGGGCAGGAAAACACTCTTGATGGCCTGGAATCATGGAATCATCATGGTTGGAAAGGACCTTCAAGATCATGGAGTCCAACTGGCAGCCCCACACCACCTTAATCGTCTCTCACATTTACTATGTCACATCTTCCTGTTTTTTTTTAATCCCCCCAGGGATGGTGACTCCAGCACCTCCATGGGCAACCTGCTCCAATGCTTCACCACTCCTCTGGTGAAGAATTTTTCCCTAATATCTGATCTGAACCTCCCCTGCTGCAACTTGAGCCTATTTCCTCTTGTCCTACCACATCTGGCTTTGCCTTCAACCACTTCTTTTTATCTCCAGCAGGCTGCAAAATCCTTGGAGACAGCATCTAGCAAGAACCACCAAACCCTCATGGCTCTAGTAGACAGAATTTAATTTTTAGCCTCCAAAAGGAGTGGAATGAACAGGGGTACAATCCACAGCCCAAATGGGAACAATGGGACTGTCTGCCTACAAGTCAGAGGGTCGAAGTCCCCTTAAAACATTTTGGGTGGAGACAGCACTACCACAAGTCCTTTCTTCCCAATCTTGAAGGCAGTATTTGGGTTGAAGGCAGTTTTCTTCTGGGAATGTCTTGTCTGAAATTCCATCAGGCAGGATGATGCATGACTTCCCATCAGAGTGAGGAAAAGGACGAATTAACTGACTGAAATCATCTCTTCAATCTTGGGTGGTAAAATTAATATATTTCTTTAAAGTCAAACTTAAATAATAATGCACAAAACCCCCCAGTTTCCAGCTCCTGGAGGGGTGGGCTCTGGCTGCATTAAAAGCACACATGGTGGAGCCTAGGCTTTACCCTAGACATTTTTCTTGCTTCTAAATTGCACTGCATTGCAGCATGTGAAGCCAAGCTCACTTTAGCTAAAGGTGACAAGGTTTATAAATAGATGATGTTAGAAAGCATTCAGGACATTTTTTTTTCCCTAAGCCATAAGGATGACAACTCCTGGTAGAGCAAATCAAATACAAAACCACATGAGACTCTCTAAAATCCTTGGAAAACTCCATGTTCCTGAACCCCCCTGGACAAGAGAGTGTTTAAAAATGACACCAAATAAAGAGTAGGGATTACCTAAAAAACAAACTAACTGCTGGAGTTAAAAGGGTTAAATAGTTTTCAATGAGCAGCGTGTTGTAACAATGTGGCTATTTTTTTTTCCCCCTTTCTTCTTTGTTCCATCACAGAAGTTTGTGAGTTAGGAGGGAAAATGATGTGAACTGTTGATTTTCTGGAGAGATCCCCACCCACGCATTAGGACTATTTGCACATTGTGAATTTTATGATTTAATGAAAAAGAGGCACTTAAATTCTGCCTGCTGAAAGTACTTACAGGCTTTAGTAATAAATCTGCATTAAGAGGCTCCTATTTCATGCTTGCAGTATATAGAAAATTACATACACACAGGATGAGTGGGTGAAGATGGCAAAGCTTTAGAGGCACCACTATTAAAATACATATATTTAAAGAAATCCAATTCCTACATCTTTTTATTCTGCTACTTTCCCTCCCCAAGAGCAAACTTAGTAAATTACATGCTAAGTCTTACTAAGTAAAAATGTTTTTATTGCAGCCCATCATCCCCAAGCTACAAGGCAAGAACTCCAGCCAGATGAAAGGCTTGATGATCACTGGAATGAGTTGGAAAGGTTTCTTTGGGCTTATCTTTGATCTAATATCATGCTCCACATTAAACTATTTCACTCCAGTTCCTACTGATTATTTCAGAGAATGTCTGAGGTTGGAAGGAGCCTCCAAAGGTCACCTGGACCAACCCCAGTGCTCAGGCAGGGCCACCTCAAGCAGTTTGCCCAGGACCATGTCCAGAGGGAATATGTCCAAGGATGGAGACTCCAGGATCTCTCTGGGCAAGTTGTGCCATTACTGGATCATCCTCACAGTGAAAAAACAAAACAAAACAAAGAAACAAACAAAAAAAACAACCAAACAAACAAAAAAAAAAGCCCCCCAAAACCCAACCCAAAAAATTTCAGATAGAACCTCTTCCAGTTCGTGCTCATTGCTCTCGTCCTGAATATTAGAGAGTAAATTAGAGGCATTTGACACTGTAATTAGCTTGAAGTGACATTTCCATTATTGTCAACAGTATCCTCATGGGACAAAGGAGGAATCTGGTCCTTCATGGGGATTTGGTTTATGGTCTGTTTGCAGTTACTGCTGTTTGGGGACAGAGTCACAGAATCCCAGAACCTCAGGTGGGAAGGGAGCTCAAGGCCCATCTGCTCCAACCCTTCTGATATTATTGTTTAGCTGAGACTTCAAACAAGGGGAATCCACCCCTTTCCCCTGGGAAACCATTCCAGCGTCTGACTGTCCTCAGGGGGAAAAATGTCCCTCTTGTGTCCAATCAGACCCTCCCCAGGAGCCAGAGGGGACGAGTTTGGAAATGACTTTGTGCCAGAAAGGCAAGAAATGGGGCCCCAGTTCCACAGGGTCCCGTTTGGGTTTCCCATGTTTCCAGCCCTAACAAGAGGGTGTCCCAAGCATCCTGCTCCAGGGGATCACCGGGCCGGGCAGCCTCGGAGGGAATGTTGTTAGGAGGAAAAAAAGCTGGAATGTGGCGGGATAGGAATGTGGCGGGATGGGAAGGGGGCGGGATGGGACCCGCCGCTGTCCGCGGTGCTGAAGGACGGAGCGGTCGTTTGGTTTGCAGCCCCACGGGTCAGGTGCAAGGGGAAAGCAGAAAAATAAAATAAAAATATAGAAAATAGAATAACAAATACAAAATAAAGTAAAAAAAAAAAAAGATAATAACAAATAAAATAAGAAGGAAATTAAAAATTGAAAATAAAATAGAAACTATAAAGTAAACTAGAATATAGAATCATAGAATTGGCTGGGTTGGAAGGGACCTCAGAGATCATCAAGCCCAACCCTTGATTCACTACCGCTGCAGAAAGGAAATACATATAGAAAGGAAATACATAAAGTAAAAAATATAAAATAAATAGAAAAAAAAAAAAAAAAGAAAATAAAAAGTAAAAAGAAAAAAACCAGAAAATAAAATAATAAAATTAAAAAATAAAGTAAAATGAAATAATAAAAAATAAAATAATAAAAAAATAAAATAAATTAATAATAAAATAAAATAAAATAAAATAAAATAAAATAAAATAAAATAAAATAAAATAAAATAACCGAGATGCCCTGCAGCTCTGCCAGAGCTCAGGATGCAGCCCCCTGCCAGCTCTCTCTGGCCTGCGAGGTTTCTCGGCTTTTCGGTGCCTTTCCCAGGTGACGTCTTTGCCACCGGGACAAGGGGACAGGACCCAGCTAGGGGGACACGTCTGGCACCGCCTCCGCTTCCCAGACTGCAGATCCAGTTCATCCCGGGGAAAGGAGCATCCCCGGGCACCCCGCGCCTCCGGGGCTTGGGACGGACCCCCGAAGATGATCCAGTCCAACCCCCTGCCAGAGCAGGACCAGGACCGGGACCAGGACAGGGACCAGGACCCGGACAGGTCACTCAGAAAGGTAGTTTTGCCACTTTTTTAAAGAAATGAAGTATTTGTAAACAAGAATATTATTTCCAAACCTATTCTTTTTCTTTAAAACTAAAAAAAAAAAATATATTTTTATTTAAAGATTTTTAAAAAATAGTTTGTCTTTAATTTTTAAAAAAAAAAATTTTTTTTTTTTTTTTTTTTTTTCCCCCTTTCCTTTAGTTTTTCTCCGGGNGAGACAGGGGCAGGCTCGGCACTAGGAAAGCCCAAGGAAACACTTCCCATCCTCCCGTGCATGGCACAACCAGGATGAGCCTTGCAGCCACACCAACCCAAGCAGCAATTCTGGCGCCCCAGCTCCGGTTCCCCACAAACCCAGACCTCTCCCATGTAACCGTTTTACCCTGAGAGACCCCAAAACACGGAAAATACAAAGGAACGATTGCCGGAGACCCCCGGAGCCTCCCTGCGCGGGGTAGGAGGGACCCCTTGTGGAAACGCGCTGCTCGGCTCCGGAGGGATGGAAAGGAGATTCCCGAATTCCTCTCTCGTTAGAGGAACCCAACTCCTTTAACACAAGTTATACAACTGGTATATCCCGATATCTCAGCCCAGTTTCTCATCGTCCCAGGGGCACCTCGCTAAGTGCTGTCAGACCAAAAAACTGTTGAAATTATTTCATCCCCCCCCAGAGCCTACAAGTTCCCTCAAAGCTGATGTATTCCCCAGTCAGAAAGCTAGAAGCAAAATTTACAGGCATTGTATCTACCTGCTGATTTGTTGACCTAAGAGTGGCCTCTCCAGGGGCAGTCACAAAGCCACACGTGTGCCAAGAAATGGGATCAGCGTTTGGGGCTGGAGTTTAGAGTCACCCTAAAAAGAGGAGCAGAGCCTCCAGCTGCTGGCCATCCAGTCTGCACAGTTCCCTCCAAAACCAAGTTTAATTTTTAATCTTTAGGCCAACTTCTCTAAGTATCTTTTAGGAAAAAAACCGTAAAAACTGCAATGATTTGAGGGAAAAGCACCACAATTTGTGGTCTGGAAAAAACCAAAACCAAAACAAAACCCAAAGTGCTAAACACATGAGAAGACTGCTCCATTCTGCAGAACAACACACCACCACTTGCAAACACCTTTTCCCATCTCCTTGTACCCTGCTGGGTCCCACACACAACATCAGAACCATTTGGGTTGGAAAAGACCTTGAAGACCATTGAGTTCAACCACAAACCAGCAGTGCCAAGGCCACCACTGACCCATGTCCACATCTCCACAACTTTGAAACTGGCTGTCAGACCAAAAAACTGTTGAAATTATTTCATCCCCCCCCCAGAGCCTACAAGTTCCCTCAAAGCTGATGTATTCCCCAGTCAGAAAGCTAGAAGCAAAATTTACAGGCATTGTATCTACCTGCTGATTTGTTGACCTAAGAGTGGCCTCTCCAGAGGCAGTCACAAAGCCACACGTGTGCCAAGAAATGGGATCAGTGTTGGGGCTGGAGTTTGGAGTCACCTTAAAAAGAGGAGCAGAGCCTCCAGCTGCTGGCCACCCAGTCTGCACAGTTCCCTCCAAAACCAAGTTTGATTATTAATCTTTAGACCAACTTCTCTAAGTATCTTTTAGGAAAAAAACCGTAAAAACTGCAATGATTTGAGGGAAAAGCACCACAATTTGTGGTCTGGAAAAAAAACAAAACAAAACAAAACCCCAAAGTGCTAAACACATGAGAAGACTGCTCCACTCTGCAGAACAACACACCACCACTTGCAAACACCTTTTCCGAGGGACCCCTTGTGGAAACGCGCTGCTCGGCTCCGGAGGGATGGAAAGGAGATTCCCGAATTCCTCTCTCGTTAGAGGAACCCAACTCCTTTAACACAAGTTATACAACTGGTATATCCCGATATCTCAGCCCAGTTTCTCATCGTCCCAGGGGCATCTCTCTAAGTGCTGTCAGACCAAAAAATTGTTGAAATTATTTCATCCCCCCCCAGAGCCTACAAGTTCCCTCAAAGCTGATGTATTCCCCAGTCAGAAAGCTAGAAGCAAAATTTACAGGCATTGTATCTACCTGCTGATTTGTTGACCTAAGAGTGGCCTCTCCAGGGGCAGTCACAAAGCCACACGTGTGCCAAGAAATGGGATCAGCGTTTGGGGCTGGAGTTTAGAGTCACCCTAAAAAGAGGAGCAGAGCCTCCAGCTGCTGGCCATCCAGTCTGCACAGTTCCCTCCAAAACCAAGTTTAATTTTTAATCTTTAGGCCAACTTCTCTAAGTATCTTTTAGGAAAAAAAACGTAAAAACTGCAATGATTTGAGGGAAAAGCACCACAACTTGTGGTCTGGAAAAAAAACAAAACAAAACAAAACCCCAAAGTGCTAAACACATGAGAAGACTGCTGCTCTCTGCAGAACAACACACCACCACTTGCAAACACCTTTTCCCATCTCCTTGTACCCTGCTGGGTCCCACACACAACATCAGAACCATTTGGGTTGGAAAAGACCTTTAAGACCATTGAGTTCAACCACAAACCAGCAGTGCCAAGGCCACCACTGACCCATGTCCACATCTCCACAACTTTGAAACTGGCTGTCCCAAAAAACTGTTGAAATTATTTCATCCCCCCCCCAGAGCCTACAAGTTCCCTCAAAGCTGATGTATTCCCCAGTCAGAAAGCTAGAAGCAAAATTTACAGGCATTGTATCTACCTGCTGATTTGTTGACCTAAGAGTGGCCCCCCCCCTGACAAATCCCTCTTTCACAATGAGCTCATCATTCGGTTTTCATTTCTCCAAAGTCCCAGGGAGGGGGACCCAACAAAAAGCAACAGATGGGACACTCTGTCCCAGTACTCACGGGGGTGCTGCTGTCAGAAAAGGTGTTCATGCTGATGGACCTGCTCATCTTCCCTGAGGAGAGGGATGGTGGGGAGGGGCTGCGCTTCTCCGGGCGCTGCAGGTACTCGCGCCATGCTCGCTGGATGCTGCCAGGAACACCAGGACACAGGGTTGTTGTTGTTGTTGGTGGTGGTGGGGGATATGCAGAAAGAAAAGCTATTTAAAATACATACATTCTTGACTGAGGACGTGATTCTGGTGGTTTTCTCCTACTTGGTGCACTTTGCTTCCCAGTTTGGATGATGACCACGTGTAACTGCCCGCTCTAGGCCTTAGATGAGCCACCAGTAGTGTAACCTGAGTTCTGCCCTTAGGTATAACTCAAGTGCCTCTTAAGTAGAAGCAATTCTTCATTGCACAGACTCACACAACCACAGAACGTTAGGGGTTGGAAGGGACCTCACGATTTTAAATGCCTAAACCTACAGAAGTTGCTTAAATGTTCAAGGCCAGGTTGGATGAGGCCTTGAGCAGCCTTGTCTGGATGAGAGGTTGGAGAAGATGACCCCTAAGCCATTCTAGGATTCTTTGATTCTAATTTGAGACTTGGTCATAACTCAGCAATTCTCTTCCATCCAGCAAAAAAACCCCAAACCATGCAACTCTCTGTTTAAAAGCAAAACCAGCCTGCAACACCTTCTGGTTCCACCAGCTTGCAGATCCTAATCAGATATGGAAGTTCAGAGCCAGAGCAGGACTCTAACATCTCCCTTTTGGGTAGCTGAGGATCTAAAACCTCCTCCAAAGCAACACGTGGGGATCACAGAAGGAGCTCTGCTTCCCACCCCTAAACTTTGTCCAGGTTTCTAAAGTCAGAGAGGCAATTTTCTAAAGAAATCCCATTTGCTGTGTGGGCAGTGGGAGGGCAGGGCAGCCCTCAGCAGGTGGCAGTGCCAGCCTGCCTGTGCCTCTCCCATCCTGAGGGGGTGGGAATTCAATAGGTGCTGATGCATTAACACAACCTTCTGGGGGGTTTGCAGGCAGGAAACCCCTCAGCTCTGCAGGAAACCCCAGCTCTGCAGGAAACCCCCCTGACATCTTCACACCTCAAGCATTTACACTTTGTGTTGTTTCAGCTTCAAGCTTTACTGCATAATATCTGCAAGTAGTATTTACATATTCATATCTACAAACACTCTCTCTCCTAAAGCTTAACTGAGATTAAGTCATAACCACCCGTGCAGAAAGCTCCCCAGAATTTTCTTCTCTCATCTGGTTTATATTTGATCGATATAAATACAATTTGATTTGATTTTATATTTGGTTTGTGTGACTAAAGGGCACTGGATGGATTCTAATTTGAAGCTTCATCTCCTCTGAATATTTTATTATAGCATTAATATTTTTACATCCTGTATAACCAGCTAGCTAACTAAATAAATAGTCAAATTTCAGTAAATAGTGAAATTCAATGTATAACACAGCACTGAATACAGCTCTGAGGAAAGCTGCACCCCAAAGCTGGGTGTCAGAGAATTTTGCCATGAAGTAGTTGGGGGATTTAGCATAAAGATGTTCTGATTTTTCTGATGCATGCCAAAGGGTCACTGTCTGCTGAGAAGTCCAGGGGCAACACGTTAGGGCAGAAGAGATGCCAGCTGGATGGAGCTGAAGGAACAGCACTGGGACAGGCCCAAAGAGGAGTCCTCTTCTCCAGCACTTCCATCTCCAGCCCCAGGAAAATTTCAGATTTGCTCCTTGCCGAGGTGCCCCGTGAGCTGCCTGAGGAGCTTTACCCAGGCTTCCCATTAGATGTGAACAATCCCACACAAGAAACTGCTTGCTTTCCACTATACTTCCCCACTCTAGGATACTCTCTGTATCTATGAAAAATCTAGTTTTTCAAATATTCTACAGTTTCACCAAGGAAATGACAAAATCAGTGCAACAGTAAAGCTTAGCATCTGAATCTCAACTCAAAGAGAACGTTTGTGTGCTTAAAAGGCAAGGAAGAGCTTAGCTACCTTGCAAAATTGAAGTTTATTTAGTATTTGATGTTAAACAGAAATCCAGGGGGGCTGCAGGCTGCATTCTGTGCTTCAGGAATCAGACAAACCCAGCTGCATTTATAGGCAGGAATGACATGCTTTGTTACTTACATTTTCACCTTGGATTCCAGGGGCTGTAAGTTGATATTATATTTTTCAAGATTATTTTCTTCATCCATGGCAAGCTGATGGCTATGGAGAAGCAAAGAGAATGGGTTTAGTGCTCCTCAACGTGATGCTTCTGCTATTGCTGCAAATTAATTCTGAAATTTTGACAAGAAGGTAGAGGAGCTGCTGGTTGGAAGGTGTTGCTGTCTTTGGAGGAAGGCGTCTGGGTCCCTGTCTCCAGCCTCATTGGGCTGCTAACAAAAGGTACCAATTTGGATCCATTTTCCAGCTCAGAGCCTACCTGAGTCATTGCACTCCACCTGCCACATGCTCCAGAGACAGCCACACCCAGCAAAGAAGCTGCAGCAAATACAAAGAAAAAAAACCAACAAACCAAACAACCCCAAAACCCCAACACTGCCAAATATAATAGATATTCTTTCTAAATTAACTCTCATCCCTGGGGCTACGTTAGAAAAGCTGGAGAGTAAAATGGAAAGGAACAATGGAAATGGTGGTAGCAAAATGAATCACATCAGCAAAAGCCATACAGGAATGGGAAGGAAAAAATTCTTCATTATAAATGATGGCCAGGGAACTGGTGCTGCAAGCAGATTGCTTTGAGAAAGTGATTTGAAAATGCTGGAAGATAAAAAAAAAAACATCTGAGGACGTTGCCTTGGATGGTACAAGCACCATGGATGGAAGGTCTTGGTGTGAAAAGTTGTAAGATTAGACCCCAACCTGTGGAGTTATTTTGAGACTTTACTGGACACTTAATTACATCATTCAATCAGCAGCAGTTTTCAGAAATTATCCTCCTGTAACTAAAAATAAGAAGTGTTCACGGGAGAGGTGCAAAATGTTGAATATTTAGTATATTACCAACAGAAACATGGTTGATAACAAACAGCCTGTCCCACAGGAAGGGCTTGTTGCCATCTCACTTGATCATGTCTGAGAACCCACAGAAATCCCCCATTTACCTTTGAAGCAAGTCTTTGCCATTATTGACCTGTTCCAAGGTGTGCTGCAGCCTTCTGAGTTCCTCCTGCAAGGAGAGGAACAAAACATTTCAGTGTACTTATGGGAAGCCTTTGGCTGGCTGGGGAGATGCCCCCTCAACCAACCCTGGGAACAAACCACTAAACAAAAAACTCCCTTGCATAATGCCCCTATGGAGCTGCTTTCAGAATTACAGATCCAAAATAACTACACAGAAACCAAGGTACTGATCCATCTGCCCAGCACAAGTTTGAAAGAAAATATCCGACCTACAGAAAAAGAATAATCAGAGGAAAAAAAAGGAAAGTGTTCTTTCATGTCTTAGGTGTGTGGCTGCTTTGATTGGAGAGAAGTCAGCCTTGGGAAGAGGCAAGAGAGCCCCAGTTGATATTCTCAGGAGCTTCTCATTGTTCTGCAATCAAGCAGCATTCAGTTTCAGAATTAAGAGCCTGGCTGAGATTTACAGCTCGATGCCTTTCCCAGGGTATTTGCATCAGATCCTCTTTGAATAGCAGAGATGTCACGAGTGGAACAGCTGAGGTTCCCTGCATCCATGCTAATGTCCCAGCAAAAGCCTCCCCGTGATGTTCAGCAGAGATAAAAGGCTTAAAAACCTCCCTCAGTTGTATCTGTCTGGCAGGGTTTTATTGCTCTGATGGAAAAAGAGCTGAGGGGTGGAGGGGAACGTGGTCACAATGAAGTGACAATTCCTGGACGTGGAGTGGCCTGGCACTGCTGGGACACGTGCCCAGTCTCCTTCCAAGATTCCCAGGAAGCCCAAGAACATTACAAAGGCAAAACAAGGATACATTTATCTTGTGTATGTGATCAGACCTGAGGGTGAATCAAAGATTTTTGCTCCAATAAGACTGTGTCAGCCTCCAGGTGCACAACAGACCAGCCAGCTCCACCTTCTGCACCCCCAGAGAGATCTGGTTTGGTGAAACTGAGAGATTTCAGTGGCACTTTTTAATCCTGTGCAAGGCTCTACCCTGTTTAGTCAGCAGCTGATTGATTCCTCACACAGCTTTCCTTGCCTCCCAGCCTGGGCACAACCCCTACTGCAAAATATGCTTTATGCCTAAATTTATCGAGAGGACAAGTCAGAGGGTCCCCAGCCTTTGCCTTCTGGGGCTCTGGTCTGTTTTGTGGACACATGGTGACTGCCCATGGGCCACTCCTCATCCACTGGGAATGGCCCAAACTTGAAACAACTTCTTATTTTTGCCTTGTTTTTGTTGTGCTCTGAGGAGCATCCTCCTCTGGCATATTAGAACCAAGCAACTTTCAAATTTGTTTCCTCTGAAGCCCCGTTCAGTTCAGAGATGACCTTTTCTTTCTCCCATATTACTCTGCTGGTCATTTTTTTTTTTTTTGAGCATCCCTCAGAACCCAGTACAGTAATTTAGAATGTGAAAACAATTTGCAATTGCCTTTATATATAGCTCTGGGTGACAAAACCTGCATGAGTTACATAAATCATTTCTTGTGTTTGACATCATTTTCCATTAACCCCAGGGTGAAGACCGAACAAAAAACCCCCAGTAAAACCCCAAATTGGTTGTGACATTTTTGACTATTCAGTCTTTCAATTAACCAGCACGGGCCAGCCTGTACAAAAAGCCATGATCTAAGGCAACTGCAGAAGGGGCACAGCAACGTTTGCATAATTGGGAAGAGAAGGAGACATAAAATCTATACTAATTTCAGTTTTGCGTCATTAACCATGAAGTATTGATTATAGCAGAATTCTCCTTACAGCAGAATTTATGAAGCCAGCCGTGCACAGAAAGGGATGGGATGCTCTGCCCCCAGCCCCTGGCATGGTACCCAAGGGGTGTAGGGACAGTCAGGGTCCTGCTCCTCCAAGCCACTGCCCCAGGAGTGACCCAGCTGCAAGCTGGGACTGCAGAAAATTAAATTGGAAGAGATCCATACTTCTGGTGGAATGCACCACGAGTTATGAGGCCTCTAGAAAGCTGGATGGGATGTAAACACATTGTAAAATTCAGGGCAGGTTTTCTTTGCCTCCATCCACCCAACACAGACGTTGCCAGCACCAGGTACTCACAGACACCTCAAGGTCTCTGAGGGAGGAGAAGCAATGAAAACTTGAAGTGCAAGACCCCTGGTTAGAACAAAACAAAATAGGTTGTTTGTTGTTTGGTTTTGTTTTTTTTTTTCCCTATTCTTTAACATGCACATTCTGCTTATGCAGTAATTATTTTCCATCCTGGAGATTTGTACTTTTAGGCTCTTGTAATGATTTAATTATGGCCAGGAAAGCCTGGAACCATACAGGGCAGAAAAGACCAAAGGGCTCCTAGAGAGTCTGCAGACCCTGAAGCCATCTGAAGCTGGTTCCTGGTGCAGTCCACATGTTTTAAAAGCCTGGCTTGGTTTTGCTGTCAGAATTTAGTTAAAACAAAATCACTCTGGGTCTTTTTTCTCTTACTGGGGGGACCCAGAGGTTGCTGTAGACTCTGCTGCTTGTTTGGGCTTGCACTGAAATGTCACCTCTTGTTTGACAGCACCCACCAGAGCTGGGGTCATCGAGGCAGACTGAGGTGCAGAGGAGTAGAAATATAAACCAAGCCAAATGCACCAGTTCCTAAATTCCTTTTCAAGAAGTCTCTTTCAAAAAAAAAAAACCAAACCAAACAAACAAAACCAACCCAAACAAACAAGCCAAAACCCAGTTATTAGTGCAAAATCTAAGGAAAGAAATCTGCAGGTGCTAAATCATACCTAGAGAAATATTTATCTCCAGCAGCAGGCAATGATTCTTTTTTGTTGCTGGACCCCAAAATACCCATTCAGGTCAGCTGAGCTATTTATCCCCAGGGGTTTAGAGGAGCACAGAGAAAGTAAGGCAAAGGCCACGTACAAAAAATTAAATTCCAACCCCCTTTTTGGACATGGGTGCTGCCAAAGGTAACTCCCTGGCTGGAGCACTGGGCAGACTTTTCCTCCTTACTGGCTGAGATGCCCAGGGGGTTCGTTTGCTGCCTGCTTCCCAAGCCACCTTCAAGGATGAACTGGTAATAATTTCCTTCATGTAAAGCCCTTCCTCCCTTTTGTATACCCTAGGGACACACTATCCAATTGCTTCTCCTCCCAGTCTTATAACTCATGCCACCTTTTTCTTCTCACTCATCATTTGATCACCAGAGGACCCAATACCAAACCTGACCAAGTGCAAGCCCAGCTTAGGGAACAACTCCTGGCTTTCATCTAGTGGAACTGAAGTCCTGTCCCATCCCTTTGCTATGATCCCAGGACAGCTGATATACTCATTCCTCTCCTCAGTGGGTGCAAAGGGCTGGCAGGAAGGCAGCATTGCTGGGGATGTCTCCCAGGGGACAGGAGCACTCACAGCATTCACCTCTGGAGCTCTTCTCCACTTCCCACACTATCAATAAATTGTTTTCTTTTTCCTTCCTTCAGCTCTTGCCCTCAGGAAGAGTAATCTATGGCTCCATGGCTACAGAACATTATTTTGGAGTTACGACAGCTCTGGAAACCTCACACGAGGATGAATAGCACTAAAAAGCTGAGTTAGAGTCCTTTTTAAAAGCCTCTTCTTTCTGATGCTGTCACTGTGGTCAGGGCTTTCAACAGCCCCACTTCTGCCTCCAAAGAGCCAAGCTTTTAACCTCTGCCAAGGGAGCCAACTAGAAAGAGGGAAACCTCTTGCCATCCTGACTCCTCTGCCACCAGAGTGCTCCTGAAGCACTACAGCCCTTCTGAACACCCAGAAAAAGGTCTGGAAGAACAGGAGGTGCTAGAGGAGACTCAGCAAAGAAACGGTTTCAGAGGTTAGAGTCCAAGGGGAAAACCACCCTGGGATCAGAAAGCAAATTTCTCACTGAAATCCAGAGATTTTTGGAGACAGGTTCCCTGCGAGTGGCAGCAGGGACCAGGGATGGGGGGAGGAGATGCCATGCCCATCCCCAGGATTTTAATGCCAGTCATCTGGGACCTGCTGAGGCAGTGCAAACCCTGGTGCAAACCACCAGAGCTTCACAGGGAAATTGTGTTTCATGTTCTCCACCAGGTGTTGCCTTTCCTACACCAGAGCTGCTCAAGGCAGCAACCAGCAAGCTGTAGAAAACACTGATTTTTTTTTTTATTTTTTTTTTCCCCCAAAGCAAGCTTCAAACCCAATGAAACCCAACAATTTTGACATGCTGAATGCCACCACACACACTGGCAGAGCAACCAACCTTTCCTGCAAGTTCTGGACAACAAAAGGCAACCCCAAAATCCCATCAGCAGGGCCCACCCTGTGCTGGAAGAGCCATGGAGGCCACAGGACCAGAGCCTACAGGGCTGCCCTGCACTGCAGGAGATGCTGCAGAAGAAATGAAGTTTTCCAGCTCTGCATTGGCTCAGGTGAAAAGGTTTTTTTCATCTTCAAGAAAGGGGAGGGAATGGCAGCCCTGGTGTTGTGCTTCATGGCACTGAAACTGCACCTTGGAGAGAACAGCAGCAGCCAAAGTGCCTGGGAATGGTGGGTGACATTTTATGGGGAAGAACCATGCTCACCCCTGACTGACACCAACAGCCCAAGTTTCTTTCTTTTTGCCATCACTGAACCCTTCCTCTGAATTGTACCTGCTAAAAACACCAGGGGTTTCATCTAATGGGGACTTCCCAGGGAACATAAAAATCTGCACCCAACTTCCTCTCCTGGAAGAAACCCACCTCCCACCCAGGTTCTCAGAGTTGAACCCAGATGAATTTGGAGAAAAAAAAAATATTAATTTTGGGAAAAACACGATGAGATTGCAACCAAGCCAGTGTGGATTTCAGCATTCCAGGAGGGGGAAGGCAGGGGGAAAATTTGACATGACAGATCCATCTTCTGAACTCCCAGTGGAGGCTTTTCCTCCCAGAAAAAAAGTAAGCAGCTCTTTTTATAGCTCATGAGCCTATTACTACTACTGACAACAACAGATGACTGTTTTAAAACTGAAAAGAAATATATTAATCCAATTTTCAGCTTTTCAGTATGGGGTACTATCAACTAATTTTCACAAGAGAGAAGACTGATGAACCAGTTAGAAAATCAGAGGAGTACAAAATAAAAAATAATCATCACACATCTACTACAGACACATTTTTCCACATTTTCCAAGCCCCATCCAACCTTCTACACTGCCAGGGATGGGGCAGCCACAGCTTCTCTGGGAAACCCAGGGGCTCAGCACCCTCACACCAAAGAAATCCTTCCCAGTATCTCATCTAAATCTCCTCTCTTCAAGTTTTAAGCTGTTGCCCCTTGTCCTTTCACTACACACCTCTGAGGTTCATGAAAGGCTCCCTGCACTCACAGGAACACTGTTTTCTCTCCCATGATGAACAACACACCCAGCAGTTCTGATTAGGGTCTTCATCTTTATGTACACTGTAATTTCCAGGCACTCTGGTGTTTGTCTTCAGCCTGAGAAATAGCTTTTCCAAGCTGATAATAATGAAACTACTCACTCATTTGGATGCTTATAACTATGCCAGCACCAAGAAAAAAGAAATCTACTCATAAAAACTGAGCTGTGCTTGCCAGAGACAGCAGGCACTAGTCATGTCATCCTCCATCCCTCCACTGCCTTCCTTTCCATCCCCACCACCTCCTGATCATACAAGATGATGCTTTCTAATGCAAGTGGAAAATATTTTATATTTAGCAGCCAGGAACTGCTCAGCCATGAGGATCATCACAGCTGCAGAAAGAAAGGAAGATTCCTCCAAAGCCCCATCCCTCCAGCAGGACAGTCCCTGCAGCCAGCTCAGCCAACATCCCTCCCTCCAGACATCTGCTCCCAGGGCTTGAGCACAGCACAGGAGATGCAGCACCCACAAAGCTTCCTCAGCAGCCAGTCTGCATCACCCCTCTCGTCACTGTGGCCTCAGTGATGCTAAGAGGGATGCACAGGACAACTCAGTCAGCAGAAAAATTAACTCCAGGGTTTCCTGGGCTAAAGCAAATGCCACAACTCTTGCGTGGATCCCAACACTGACAGTGCTTTAGGAGGAAGCTGTCATCACATCATCCATCCATCCCTCCCTCCCACCTGCCAAAGTTGAGCTGGAAGCCAAGGAACCAACATGGGCTCCCCAGCAGCTCCTCTCTTCTTGCACCAGCCACCTCAAAACCTCTCCTTCAACTCATCCATTTAATTTAGAAGGGATTTTTTTTCTCCCCCCTTTTGCTTCTTTTCAGTCCCAAGTTCATTGCATGCAAACTGGATGGAGACTTCATCCAGGTGGGGAGCCCATGCTGGCAGATGAGGCCCCACAGACACAGAGCCCCTTGCTAAGTGAATTTTTTCTTATGTTCCTTCCAAAAGACACTGTTCACACCCCAACACCCCTGGGAACAGCCACAGTGCCATTTAAGAGGGGGATCAGAGCAGAAAATCCTCTTCTTGTAGCACTGCTGGGGACCACTCCAAAGTGGTACCCAGCTAATTAGACAAATCACCAGCCCCTTCCCTGGGCAATCTCACAGGTGAAATAATCCAATCTTCTCCACCCTGGCTCATCTCTTGACAAGAGTCATTGACACAATTGTTCAGCCTGCTGTAGTCCCCTCAGAAAGTGCATATAATTTACAAGACCATTAAAGAGATGGCCCCAGATTAATCTCAGAGGCAAACTGCAAACCTCTGAAATCTAGCACTAGAGCTAGAGGAAAATAATCAAATTAAATTACAGGACATAGCAGGTGTCAGAGCAAACCCCAACCTCTCTGCTTTTATGCATAAAAGTTAAAGCTAATTGCAAACTGGGGGATTCTCTGTTCAGCAGCTGAGCAACCACAGGGACTTTTTTCTTTTGTGAACAGCAAGAAAAAAAAACCAAACAAATCTAAGAATTGAAAGAGCACAAAAGGTATAAAAATCCTTTCACTTAAAAAGCAAGGATTTGGGTACATTCCAGCTCATGCTAAATTTCAGTATTCAAGTGAGTTCCACCCTGTGGTTTGAGGTGCTGGAGGATGCTGAGGATGTTTCAACAGCATGGAAGGACTGAAGGTGGTTGTGATTTTTCTCATAAGCTACAAGAGAAAGCATTCAGATCCTCTTGGTTTTCACCAAAATTCAGGTATTTGAGAAAACTTCGGAGATGAGAAAACATGATTTTTGGAGTTTAATACGATGAATTTCCCAATGTAAAAGGCCTTTTGGTCTGGTGTTTCCCCTCCAGTGGCACTTCACCTCCCCAGGTGTTCTCCCCCTTTTTTTTTTTTTTTTGTAAATCTGACAACAGCAACAATCCAGCCAAGGAACTGAGGACATCCCCAAACTGGGCAGCAAATATTTCCAATTTATAAAAGCAACCCCCTCGTGCTTCTACTCCAGCTGCTGGGAGGCTTGAAAAAAATGCAGTAAAGATGACAGCACTTCCCAAAAAAACATCTCTTAGGAGGAAAGCCAAGGAGCCTGTGGTGTGAAGGTGACCATCAGAGCCTGACAACCTCCTGTCCATGCTGGAGCCCATCAGAGCCAGAGGACAGAACTAGTGATGGTGACCAGGGAACAGGTGAGGAACTCCTTTCCAAACCTGGCTTTGAATCCATTTGGAAAAGTTCATTTATTCAGAGCTTATTTTGAATGGGGACTCTTGGATTCTGAGCACTGCTTTGAGGCTAAGGTGGAGCCTTTTGAATATTTCTGTTTCCCAGGCCAGCAGCACAGCAGTGCTGAGGTCAGAGCCTCTCCCCCTCCTCAGAGCTGTCTGACATCAGCAAGACACCAAAAAATATTTCATGACAAGCAGGAGCCACCTGGCTAACCTGGAGGGAAATAAAACTCACCCTCCCAAGCTTGGGATCCTGGGCCAAGTGAGAGCAGCTGCTGATGGGAGGAGGAGGGATCTGTGGCAGCAGCTGTGAGGAGGTTCAGGGGTTGCTCTCCTCTCAGCTCCTGAGGAGTTGAATCTCATTTCTCACAGGCTGCAGAGATCTGAGATGATGTTTTAATTGAAGGTGGTTGCTTAGCAACCCCTCCCGGCTGCTGCAGTGATGCTCTTCACCTGGAGCAGACAAACAGCAGCCCAGCACCTCACCAACCTGAGCAGGGGCCACCACCACCACCACCTCCAAGTGCTATCCCAGAAGTTATCCTTTTCACCTCCCACCCAAGCAGCAGCAAGGAAACCCCAAAGCAGCTCATTTGCAGGACAGAAGAGCTCTCTCCTCCTCCTCTCACCCAGCACAGGGTCTACCTGCTCCTCCCAACCAAAGCTTCTCAAGAGGGAGATGGGGTTGGCAGAGCTTTCCCTCCTCAAGGGCTGGCTGCAATTGAACACCAGAGAGCCTGCAGTCACAGGTGTTCTTCTGCACAGACCTGGGAGTCTCTGAAAAGCATCAGAAAAAGCTCATTTTGTAGCCACAGAGAAAAAAAAAAAGATTTCCTCCTAGCCCTTGAATTTCCTTCAAGCCCTTGCTTGAACAGCTTAATATGGCAAAAAGTACTCTGAGGAAGGGGAATGGTTCCTGGACAGATGCAGAGCCATGCCCTGGGCAAGCTCCAAAAGGGTTTTCAAGGCAAGCTGAACTTTCCCAGCTTGGATTTGAGCACCTGACTGCCACACAGGTCCCAGCTCCACAAAAACCCTTCTGCTCCAGCTGGCACCTGAGCACCTGCTGAGATTTTCTGTGTCAAACAGGACTTGGAGAAACGTGGTCATTTGCTGTGTAGCACTAGGATGAATTTCAGGCTGAGAACTTTTTAATTCTTTATTCTTTATTCTTATCCTCCTGGGAGGGTCTTATCATTCATAGCCAGTGTTCTCATCAGCCTGGACCACAGATTTTGTCCCAAATATATTCTTTATCTGCAGGATGAATCATGCTGAATCACTGGTTGGAAACTACATTAATCAATTAAATAAGCCAGAGTTTCTCTTTTTCATTTAATCTCCTTTGATTCCTTAGGTTACTCTTCATTCTTTGTTATTATTCCTAGGCTTAGATCTTCCTGCTCATCTCAGACCAGGACACAGAGTTATTACCAGTTGCAAAGTGAGACAAGGCAGCTTTCTGCTGCCTGAGGAGCAGTGTGAGCTGGCTGCCAGGCTGGAGTGCAGCTCATCTCCTGACAGTCAGCTCATAGTGCTTTATGGAAGGACACTGCTATTTTATGGCCAAAAGGGATCTAAAATCATACGTGGAAAATTCCGTCCTTGGGCTTCTAAGGAGAAAATCAAGACAGCCAAAAGAAATTCTTTCCCTCCTCAAAAAATAAGATCCCATAGAGCTGCCTGGGTTTTGAGCAGGGTACCCAGACACTGACACCTTCAGTTGTAATTTAAAAAAAAACTAAAAGAAAACCATTTGGCCCAGAAACAAAATTCAAAACCTTATGTCCTCCTAATGTCCCAGAGAGCAGGCAACACCTGGATTTCAGCACTGAAGGAGCTCTAGCAGGGCCAAGGACTGTTCCCCTCTCTTTGCCACCTCCAGAGCAGATTGCCCAGAGGCAGAGAAGTTAAAGCCCTGCACATCCCCAGCTTCTCGTGGGCAGGTTGGAGATGTGGTGGGAGACCCTGGCGTGAGCCATGGCCATGTCACCAAGCAGGGGGGTGGCACAGGAGCTGATCTGCATGGCAAAGCCAACAGTCTGATCAGCAGCTGGGGACATCAACAAGCAAACCAACCCCTGGCAGGGTCTCCCTCCTGAGCTCCAACCACTACAAATCCAGCCTGGAGAAGAGAAGGCTCAGGAGAGACCTTATTAACATGTCCCAGTAACCATGGGGGGCTACGAAGCAGCTGGAGGCTCCGTCTTTACAAGGACAAGGGGCAATGGGCACAAGGTGCTCCTGGGGAGGTTCTGATTGAACACAAGAGGGAAATTTTTCCCTCTGGAAATGGTTTCCCAGGGGAAGGGGTGGATTCCCTCACTCTGGAAAGTTTGAAGTCCCAGCTAAACAATAATATGAGAAGGGTTGGAGCAGATGATCCTTGAGCTCCCTTCCCACCTGACATCCTGTGATTCTGTGAAACACAGTTTGTGCCACAGAAGGTGTCCCAAGTCCAAGCACAGCAAGGGAGAGAAACTGGGGGGGAAAAAAAATAAGGAAATTCCAAAAGACACTCTCCTGATCCAATCAGAAAGGCTCATATAGAGGCCCTGGTGTCAAGCTCACGTCCTCTCAGCCCTACCTGGGTCTGGGGCACTAAGCCACAGAACCTGCTTCAGCTCAACACGTAGCATCCAGAGCTGGAATAATAAATACTTTTACCTTGCTGGTAGCACTGCAAAGTCAAAGCAGAGCCACAGCATTATTTCCAAGCTTTATTAGCTCTTCAGTCATTACATTCCCTTGTTTCCCTGGCTCACCCTCCCACCAGCTGCCTTCTTAGCTGTGTGAAACCCTCAGCATTAACCACAATACAGGTTCTTAATGTTTAATGTGTGGCTGATTGAATCCTGCAGCATCCAGCAGAGCCTTTGAATAAAGGGCACCCTAATAAAAAAACAACCTTAAATGCAAACAACAACAACAAAAAAAAGGCAGCATGTGAAACCACACGATAGAAGCTGCTTGTATTCAATCTGGGAAAGCAAAGAGCTCCAGTTTATATGAATAATTCAAAAACAGCCTCAGACAAATGATCCCAGCTCTGTAAGGAAATGGTAAAACCTCTGGAGTCTGCAGCTCTTTTTATTACAGCCTGGTTCATGCTGAATGCTGTTTTCTCTGGGGTTATTTTTTAGCCATATATATATATATATATTTATACACACACATATAAACAGGCAGATAGGATGTCAGATAACATGTACAGCAGACCCAAGAGAAATATTTTAATTTTACATTCATTTTTGACTTGTAAATTATTCATTGCCATGGATCACACAACGGGGCGAACATTAAAAATTGGCAAATTAGTTTTCATTTGTTTATGTTAATTATTTAGTGTTCTTTCCTTTTATTAGGGGAAAAAAAAAACAGAGGGGGAGATTAGTCATGTTCTGATGATCTGTGGTTGCTCCCTAGACAGCACACAAATTAGCATTGCTCTGGCTACTTTTCTGCAACATCTAAAGAAATAGGATCCACTGCCCAGATCTATCCCTGAGAAGTATGCTGGGTTTCTAAACTTGGATATTTGGGATATCCCCCCTCTGATGGAAACCCTGACATATGTACAGTGGCAAGCCTGTCTCTCCCAGATACTCACAGCTCTTCATGGGATAGCTTCTCCTAAGGAATTAGGATGAGAAGAAAGAAAGGAGAAAAATCCCAAAGCCCAAACCACAACAGAGAAGGTTATGTCAAAATGCATGTCGAGCATTTCATCTGACCATGACATATAAGAATATTGATTAAAAAAACCCATTTTCCTGAGCCTTTAATCCCATTATTTCTAGGAATTGTCCCTGACATCTGTACAAGCTCCATCCTAATCCAGTTACTGGACCCTCAAGGTAAACCAGCCTGCTGCTACTTTTCAGAGGGAGAAATAAGAGCATGTTCCTTCCTCTGGCTCTTTGGGTATGGGGAAATGAAACGAGGGGCAGTGGGGACTGCCTGAGCCCTTCTGCCACCCGAGGACACAGGAACCTGGGAGGACACAGCTCCCTGCAGCACTGGAGAAAGTTTATTGGAGATGAGATTCCCTCTTTCTTCCCCAGAGAAAGAACTGGCCCTCACCCAAGGGATGCATGTGAAAAGAAGACATTCCACCTCTGCCCATTTATCTGAGTTAGTTTTGGTGCACAGCAAATATTAATACAAAGAGCCCTGCAGAAGGCACTGCACTCCTGGATTTCAGTTCCCTTTCTGGGGGCAAGCAGCAGCTCAGTTTGATGCAGAGATTCATTAACAACAATGCCCAAAATACAACAGATTTAAATCATCATCAGAACCAACACCCAAGCACAAGTTGAGAGCAATTATTTATGGTTCACTTTACATTGCAAACGACAGTGATTTAATTCTGTGTGTCTGGGGGACTCCCTGGGCTACAAACCAGGGCAGGCTCTGCTCTCCAAGAGACTGGGAGGGCTCTGCCCAGAAGTAAATCCTCAATTTCATGCTAGGCCTTGTATGACAAATCAGGAATTCTCCTCTGAACCCTTAATAAAAGTAACAAGAGAAGAGGAAAGGGAAAAAAGCCCCCAGACCCCACTCATTCTCAAGCCAAATTTTGTAGCTGGTGTGGCTATGTATGTAGATGTTCCACACATTTAAAAGGATTTATGAAAAGGAACTGCTGAGCAGAATTCATTTGGGTGGAAATGCCAGTACCTCTTCCAGGTCTTTAATCCTGGTGGGATGAGACAAGCAGTTGCTGCAGAGGAATTAGGATTTCCATCAGCCCCACAGGGGCCTTTTCTCCAGCACCTGGAGGGATGAACTGAGCAGATCCTTGCAAATCTCACACAGCTCAGCACCTCCCCAGCACCCTCAGCATCCCCACCCCAGCTGGAGGCTCCCAAACTTCTCACAAGTTTTGCCCCAGGATAATTATCAGCACAGAGGCTCTCAGAGGAGCAAAGTGATTTGCATTATTTCAGTGATGTTCCCTAAAAAGAGCTCATCATCCATGGTCAGGCCAGTGTGGGAGTTCATCCCACATCCCTACAACTCCCAAACCCCTCATCCAAACACTGGGTGCTGGACTTTCCATCCAGCTACTGGACCCTGAGTCACAGAGAGCCCACAAGCATCTTTCCAACTCAGAATAAGCAGCTTTACACACACTCGTCTCTGTCCTCTTTGAAACTATCCTAGTTCCCACCATTTTTCATGAAAAAATAATAAATAAATGGATTTCTCACATACAATAACAAGCCCCAAAACATTTATGGCCAGGACATGGCACAGCACTTCAGAGCAGAGCTGAAAATTATTCTTCCTCCTCCCTCACTGTTTTTATTTTTGCACCATAACGAGGAAGGTGGACTTCCATTTAACCAGAAATCTCTCTATACAAATTAAGTTTTGTGCTAATTTAGATTTCTTCCCCAGGAAGCAGATGCATTCAGAAGACAGATGTAATTTATAAACTTCATCAGCCAGCAGCACTGGAAAGTGAAAAAATAAAAAGTATGGATTTAAACAGTTTCAAGCATCTTTTTGGCTGCACATGGTTTGCCTTCACTCTGGCCCTGTGTGAATACAACAGCTCAGTGAGAATTAACTGGAAGAGACTCTTTTCATGGACAAAAAAAAAAATTTACCAAAGCCAGGTAACTTTTAATAGAACTTCAGTTTTAGAGGAATTAGTTACCAAGGTTTCTTCTCTTTAATACTACAAAAAGAGGAAGACTCCCCCAAACTTCATTCCTTTGTGGTTATGGGGTCAAATATTTGCCAGTGAAGTTTCTGTTCACTACAACAGGGATTTACTTTGCTAGAAGTGACACTTGGGCAAGGCTGGCAGAAACCCTCACTCTGATGGGTGCTGACACTGGCACCTTGGAAGAGCAAGTGGCAAAGAAGCTTCAGCATCATAAATCTGTGGAAGTTATCTACAGATTTGGGCCCCATGCTGGAATTATTAAAACCAACCCTGCATTCCCAAGCTGAACTCCCAGTTTCTTCCAGCTCTAGTAACTGGGTTGTCGTGGTGAGTGCTCATGAGGTTGATAACAGAGCTTTATGGGGTGTGACCTCATTCAGACATGTGTGCTGCACAACTGGAATTTCTGGGATTTCCTCCAGCCTGGTTTGTTAGGAAAGGTTTGCACAGCCCCAGCAGCACCTGCACAGGTCCATGCTCTGTCTCCACAGCAACAATTCATCATCACTTCAGCCTCCTGAGCACTCCTGCCTTTCCCAGCAACCAGGTCCTGCTGCTCACCCAGCTCCTTCCTCCAGGCTTTTGCAGGAGGAGTGTCTGAATGAAGATTCATTCACAATATTCACAATACTCACAAGCAGCTGGATGCCTCCCAGGAGGGCCAGCAGAGGTGCCAGTTGCTTGCACCACAGCTTGTGAACTCCAGGGGCCTTGGTTTCCCTCTCCTCTGCATATGCCTGAGCCAGGAAGGGGGTTTGACACTGGAGTTTCCCCAGCACACTAGTGAAAACCCCAAATATTAGCTCCGTGGTTTTTTTTAATGGGAATTTTAATAATTTATCACTTGGATTAACAGAGCTGCCTTATCTGTGCCTCCCTGTTAGGAAGTCAATGCTGAGCAAACTGACACTGAGCAAGTCATCTAAACAATTCAGTTCTTCATCTTTACAGTTATCATTGCCAGCAGGAAAACCTCATTTTTTTCTTTCAATGAAATATTGAGTCTTTACATCTATTTAAATCAACACTTTTCAACAAAGTGTCTCACACCTCTAAAAATCTGAACCTCATGCTCTGTCTCAAGAAAGAGTCATGACCTTCCCCATTCCCAGCCCTCAGCATCCTCAGGAAACCTTCACTGCCCTGGTCACACACCCCCCCTTTTTTTTTCCTTTTTTTTTCAGAAAGTCATGGAAGGACAAAAAAATATGGGAGTGAGCAGTGATCTGGCAATAAATAGATCTTGAAATAACACCAACCTGATTTCCAAAGCTTACTGCCATTGTACCACCCACAGACAGAACTCCAAATTGTTAGTCAGGATATTTAGTGAGCTAATTTGGAAATCCAAGTCCATTTCTCAGGACAAGCTTAGAGAAATTCCAGTAAAACATCTACATTTTTAGGAATGTGGTTCAAAGAGAAGAAGAATATCTGTGTTGTCAGTGCCATTTCATACACTGATAATGCCCACCAGCAGCTTTACAACTAGACACTCAGGCTTATTCTAATTTAGAGTTCCAAAGGGAAGTTCCACTCAACATTTATTTAAGAGAAATGTTTGAAATGATAACAGAAGTGTAGACCTCAAACAACCTGGAAAAATGTATTTCTTAATCACCCAGACCTTAAGGAGTGAACTTAGTCCAGCTTTCTATATTTAATAAAAAAAAAAAAAAAAAAGGGGAAATCAAATTCACTCCATTTTTCAACAAAAAAGGGGTGGGGGAGTTTCAAAGAACATCCCACCACCTTTCTTGTTGAAAAATGGAGTGAATTTGATTTTGCTTATGAGCACAGAAATTCTGCCCAGTCAGGAGATGAGGGCTACATGAAGCAAATGGAAAGGAAAAATACCCTGTGAGATCCCAGCATCACCAGGCAAGACTCAGGTGAGCTGGGGAGATGCAGCCTGTCACTTCTCACCAGATCTCTATCAGCCTGGTTGATCTGCTCCCAAAATAAAATTCCTGCTAGTATTATCACACAGTACTGCAGGATTATTTTCCTCCCCTCAGAGAGGGAAAGGGTCTGATAAGGAACATCTTGTAATTCTCCTGATTCTTGCATTTTATGGCTAAGCACCACACAGATTTGTCACCCATAGTGCATGCCCAGGTGAAGATCTCCATGCACACACAGCCAAAATCTCCCCAAAAATTCTTTGTTCAGGTCTGACTTCTCTCCCCTCCCCCATGAATTATTCTTTTTCACATTGCAATAAACTCCTCCAGAAAGTTAAAAGGCTGTCTGCAGATTTGCATTTCTCCTGTAGTTCTACCATCAGGGAAGTGATTTGCACCACCAGCTCAGCCCTGAAAGGCAGGAAAATAAGAGCAAATATTTAAAAAAGAAATACAGAGCTTAACCTTGCAGCTTGCTTGAGGCAGAAGTTGAAGTGTCAGCAGAAGCTTTTGGTATGCTGCAGGGTGATTCTTCATTTTGGTCTTGATCTTTTACCCTGATTGATTGGGCCAACAATGATTTCCTTGTGTCACATTCCAACACTCTGCTTGGCTACAGCTGCAGGATGGAAGGGATGTCCTGCCCCAAAGGGGGCTGCAGAGAAACAAATTCACACACCACGTGGAAACCTGGTGGAGATTTTGTTTTGTTCCCCCAGAACATCTACTGTCACCAGAGCTGGCCCTTTCTTAGTTAGATTAGAAAATATCAACTCCAGCTTGTTCTGGAGCCCCATAGTTTCATAGAATGGGTTGGAAGGGATCCACCCTTTCTCCAAATTAAACAAAAATTATTTGCTATAATTGATAATTATTCCAGGTAAAAGAAAAACCAAATATCCAGTGACAAGAAGCCCCCCTTCCCATGCTGTCTGGTAGCACCACGTAGGGCTGGGGCTTCCCCAGAGGAAAACTCTGAACCCAGAAGCCCAAGACACCAGGAGGAGCCCAGCAAACCCTTTCCCTGCAGCCTTCCTCCACCTGAGTGGCAGAAAGGACAAAAACTCAGTTCATCAGGAGCTGGAAATTTTCTGTCCTCAAGAAGCAAGACAGAGCCCTGGGGTTCACAGCTGGAAGAACTGCCTGCTGAGCTCCTTGCTTTTCCAGGTGCATTTGCAGTGCCTGCAGTTTTTAACCTGAGCTCCTCACACCCAAGATCTCACTCAGAGCTGAGCCTCCCAGTGCAAACCTCCCATTTTCTCCAGGTGTAAAGCAGGTAAGAAATGCCAGCATCACAGCACAGAACCACTGCCAAGCTACAGAAGGTCACAGGAGGGAAGTTTATTGACTGAAAAGCTGCAGAAAAGGCCAAAGAGTCACATCCCTACAGGTTCTGTTGATGTGCAGGGGAGTAGGGGGGGGAGGGTGGAAGCTGTAGCAAAATGTTATATAAATGTTAAATTGAAGATGCTGCTGTGGCTCTGTCTCTGGGAAGTGCAGTATTAACAGGATAAATCTGTCAAAATCTAGAGATTTGGGTTTTAAAAAAAAAACCAAGGCAAATGTTGGCACTGGGTGCTCACCTGCTCCATTTATCATGGCTGGCTGAAAGCAGAAAAGGTCACCTCACTGCTGCTGCAGAAAACTTCCCAAGGAGATAAACTTTGGCCATGGGAAGGAAAGGTCAGCTCAATAATGCTATGTCAGCCCCCTGAGCCTGCCAAGGCTCCTCCCTGGGGAGGATGCAAAGAGCACCTTGGGGCTGGGGCAAGTTCTGGGCACACCTGGGGGTGAGGAGACTGGGTTCCTTGAGAGGGGAATATAAAAAAAATCACTGAGTTCCTCTGCCAGCACAGCCAGGCTCATCTCTGCAGAAGAAAAGCAAACCCTGACTTGGTTGGAATATTTTTCTAAATTTGCTTAGGGATAAAACACCAAAACTAGAAAAAAAGCATCCCTGCCCTCATCAATTGAGGTTCCAGTCCAAATTGGTACAGATTCTTTATAATTCATTGCTTTCAGAACAGGATTCAAGCATCTATAAAGCTATTTTAATCTCATTTCTAAAGAGCAGTTTTCATAGAATCCCAGACTGGTTTGGGTTAGATGGGACCCTAAAGCTCACCCAGTGCCACCCCTGCCATGCCCAGGGTGCTCCAACCCCATCCAACCTTCAACACTGCCAGGGATGGGGCAGCCACAGATTCCTTGGGCAACCAGGCCCAGGGGCTCAGCACCCTCAAATTAAAGAATTTCTTCCTTATGTCCAACCTCAATCTCCCCTCTTCAAGTTTTGACCCATTTCCCCTTGTCCTCTCCCCACAGTTTCCCTGCTAGATGCTCAGGGGAAACCAAAGATGTTTTTCAAGGAGGTTTTTGTAGCTGTTCCAGAAACCCAAAGGCTCTGAAGAAAGAGCAAGGTTTCAGTCAGACCATTTGTTTCAGCCTAATCCAGGGGAACACACAGACTTGTGACAGTGCTGCCTGACTTTGGGAAAGCCTGGTGCTTCTGCAGAGGGATTGACCACTGGGAAAGGGCTACCAGGAGGAGGAAGCACTTTGGTACAAGCACAGAGAACTTAATTATTACTAAATTTAGCTCGGAGGCAGTGAAAGCTATCGAGAGAGCAAATGGATTTCTATTTAAATCTTATGTTTGCCCTTTCTAATTTCACCAGGCAGAGAAGCAGCACAACATGTTTAATCAATACTCATTGGATCCACAGGGCAGTCATTACTTTCTTTGCTGTCACATGAGGTTGTTGCCCGTTTTCAAACCCTGAACAGGGGTTGTGTGGGGCTTGGTGTGACCTCCTGGGGTGACAGCCCCATCCTGCAGTGCTGCTGGAGGAGCCATGTCCTGGGCCTGATCCTTCTCATGGGTAGAACAAGCTTTTCTACTCTCAGCCCATCGAATCCTTCTATTTAAATGTTATAAAGGCTTGAAAAGATATTCAAAAGTACATCTGAGATCACTGGTGGAAGACCAGGCTGCTCTTTCTTGCACCAAAGCACCAAGCCACCCAACTGCAGCAGTTCCATGCAATGGATTTTTAAGGACATAAAGCAGTTTTATTCCTTATTTGCTCTTTGGCAGAGCACCCAGAACTTCCCTCTCCATTTCAGAGGTGAAGAAAATAACCCCTGGCTGAGCAAAGGCACTTCTGGGAGAAACCAGACCTCCAGATCATTATGGGGGGGACTTCAAGAAAGAAAGGACTCACCCCAGGCAATGGCTCAGTCACTGCTCTGGCCTTGGTGTCTCCTTGAATTCATCTCCACCAGGTGAGATCTAAGGGCTCTCTCAGCAAACCTTCCCTGTGAAGCAAGCTGGATGGCTTTTTTTTTTTTTTAAAAAAAACAAACAACAAAGAAACACACACATAAACCCCAAACCCAGTAGTGGTGGAGGAAGAGGTGAGCAGAATGTACCCACAGGGCTGAACACAGGTCCTGGTTGGGATGAGCAGGAGGAAACACCACACTGCAAGAGCATGAGCTCTGGGGCCAATTACTGAGCTGCTCCTGGTCTTCTGAAAGGATCAAAGGTCATGAAATTGGGAATCTAAGCTTGAATTACTGCACAGCCCAGGTACTCCCTTGCTAGCATTGAAACCTTCAGTCTTCTCCTGCAGGATTGCCCCTGACCAGCTCCACATCTTGGAGAATGTGGGAATGCATGGAAGCCAGGGCAATGGGCATCCTCACTGTGCTGTAACCACCTCTCCTGAGCCTCCTTTCAGAGCTTGCCATGCAGAGCTCATCACAACAAAAAGACCAACTTTGCTAGTCCATTAGCTCAGCAGTGCCCAGCCTAAGCCTCAAAGAGGGATTTGTGAAGAGCAAACCTGATAAACCATCCTGCAGCAGAGGCTCCCCTCTTCAGAGCCCTGGGATCCTCAGTTTAACCAGAACTATTCACAGAATCATGGAATGGGTTGGGTGTGAGGGACCTCAGAGACCATCCTGTCCCACCCCTGCCATGCCCAGGGACACCTCCCACAGCCCAGGGTGCTCCAAGCCTCATCCAACCTGGACCTGAACACTGCCAGGGATGGGGCAGCCACAGCTTCTGGAGGCAACCAGGGGCTCAGCACCCTCAGAGGGAAGAATCTCCTCCTAGTGTCTAACCTGAATCTCCCCCCTTCCAGTTTGAAATTTTAATTATTGTCTCAGAAAAGGCTGCTGCTCCTCTGCTGTCCAGCAACCTGCTCTCTGAAGCCATTAATACCAACTTCCCAGCTTGGTGCTTCATGACATTGCTGACCCACTTCATTAAAGAGATTAATGAACAGTAATAGAAAGAGGGAAGGTTGGGAGAAGGGTAAGCAAAACCCAGCTCTGGGAAGAGTTAATCTCCCAAAGACTGAGGAGCACACAAGCTGGTGTTACACTCTGTAACAGGCTGGAGTGGCAATAGTTGATGAGAGTGAGGCAGCTCTGTAGGGCTGGGAATGTTGGGAGCAATGGGAACCACTTGTTTCCCTTCTGCACTGCAGCAGAAACCATTCAGGCTTTTTATGGGAGCATCCTCGACAGCCTCCAACTGCTATTTTTTAAAATTAACCACCATGCCTGCTGAGTTAATAGGTGTGCAACTCCCTGAGGTTGTGCTGAGAGTCCCTGCACCCGGGCACACAACACTTGGTAGAAACAGACAATAAAAGGTGACAGAGCATCCTGTAGTTACTGCTGGGCTTGACACAACAGCCCTAACACAGGCACCACGCTGCCCTCACCAGCAATGACACAGCCCCAAGGACCTGCTGCTCCCTTAAACTGAGGCCACCCCAAAGTAGCTGAGATGGAACATCTCAGAGGGTTTGCTGAAGAGCCAAGCTTTGTTGGGTTTGGGTTTTGTGTACAAAACATAACATTCTGCCTCTCCAGGCAGCCCTTATCCCCCTGTAAAGACCCATTTCTGTGTCAAAGACCCATTTCTCTGTCATGCAGAGGCCTGACCTCAGGAGCAGAAGGCAATCCCTGCTCCCAAAGGGACACATTGCCCAGAAAACATGAGGGGATGCAACTCCAAGAGGAGCACTTTGTTGGGAGAGGAGAACCCAGCCACGTCTGCTCTGCCCTGTGGGACCAACATGCCAAGTGCTGCAGCCTTTTACCCCTCCAGTTCTCATTTACTGCCAGAAATGCTGCTGTTAGGATGGCTGCAGAACTCATCTTCTGCCCCAGAATTTTCAAGCCAGGTCTGATCTCCTCTGCACCTCCTGGATATTCAGTTCTGGATAGTCCAGATCTCCCTCCTGCTCCTGGTTTGCATCCCCGCCAGCATTTCTCTCCTCCTGGTAACAAGGAAGCCTTCAAACTCCCAAGCAGCTTTAAAGGATTGTTTCAGTCCTGCTAAATTAAACCAGCTATTACAGAAGAACAGCTTCACCACTGGACTGGAGCAGGTGAATAAATTTTTATGGGATCAGGGTGGTTTTATTCCACCAGCCCTCCTCCTTTCCCCAATGATACTCCGTCCCTCGCATCTCCCCGACAGATTTTTGTATGCATAACTTTTTCCAGATGGCAGATTCAGTGCAGACAGTAATTTACATAATTTAAATCTGCTTCCTAGCATAAATTATATCACAACACACAGCGGGGTGGGTTTTTTTTCCTCACAGCTCCCTGGGCTTGAGGAGGTCTCAGAGGTGCTGCTGGCGAGCAGAAAGGGGCTGCAGGCTCAGCAGCTACATGGGGAGAGATCAATCAGTTGTGGGTTCCTTCATGGCCAGAACTCAGACCTGATTGGGGTCCAAACAGCAACACCACTGGGTTAAAGAGAGCCCCATGAGCTGGATGGCTACTGCAGCACCAGAAGTTCCAGGAGAGCTGCTTGTGACATGGTTGGGTTTTCCCACAGGGAAAAGTACAAAGCAGGTTGGTGGGAGTGAGCTGGAGTGACTCCACCAGCACTGGTTTTCTTCTTCCTCACCATCTCTACACCAAGTATGCAATCAGTTCTTTATTATTTAAATAAATCAGCTTTAAGTTTTGACTCGCAGAGTCAAAATGTTTGTGGTTTGAAAGGACTGTCAGAGTCCAACCATCAATCCTATACCACCTTAACCACTAAATCACCTCCCTCATTAACTCTGTTAACTTCTAAGGAAATTTCATATATTTCCCTGCAAACAGTTTGTCACTGAAACCTATTTTTATCAAGATCTGAGGAGTGAATTGTTCTTTCTTTGGCAAACCATGTTACAACACCCCAAGAAAACTCCCAGGATCTTCAGGAGTTCATCACATCCCCCTTCCCATCAAATGATGGGATTTGGAGTGAAACCAAAGCATTTGTTCAGCTCTGTACACTCTGCCTGGATGTGCACAGGTGGGAAAACACCCAAGGGATCAGTGAGCCAACACCACGAGGAAAACCTGGAGTCCTCCCACCCCTGCCCCTCTGCCCACCAGAACAGCTCAAGCAGCACAAAGAAAAGCAGAGCTGTGGTTTGTGGAACACCAGAGAAGACAGGCTCCAAGAAAGGGTGGCCAAAGGCAATGCAGATATTCCCACTGAGACTGAAATGAGCAGAAAGCAAGCTCTGAACACAGGGTGTAAGACTTGCAGTAAAAGCAACCTGAGGCATGCAGAGGTGATGCTAACCCAGCCCAGAGGCTGTGCTGCTCTCACAGGCTCAGCTTTCCTCAAACCATGGGGGGGGGAAGAGTATTGGAAACATTTTCCAATAGCAGCAGCAGGTCTACTCACAAGAAAATGCAAATATCCAATTTTCTCCTGGTTTTAAGAAGGGAAGACTTCCGTGTCATATGGCAGACCTTACAAAAATTGCTCCTGTGTATGGATAGGTGATAATTTTATCATCAGCTTTGCAAACTGATAGAAAAACAAAGAGCACACAGTTAAAGAAGGAGAGAAGGTTGAGCTGACCACCAAAATCTGTCCTGCAATGCTTTCCTGGACCAGGGATCTCTGCCAAGGAGGTGCCCAGGAGATTGGGACTAGCAGGGATATCACTTTTGTACCTGCCTGGAAGGGTGGGATCAGAAAAAAGCTCTTAAACCACATTTGGATTGGATGAAAAGTGTTCTCACACTAAGTGTCACCATTTCAGTGGCCAGAATTAAAAGTGACTATAAATGCTGACACTGAGGCAAGCTCAGAGGACAGGATCCCTCCACAGCATCCAAACCCAGCAGGTAGGATAAAGCTCTTCATCTATCTGCAGGCTCTCACCTCACCTACACACTTCCCCAAATCCACCCCAAGTGACAGAGGGCTCAGGCAGCCCCAGCCCTGCTTTATCCCCAGGATTTGCTCCCTGTCAGCCCCTTGGGTCACCAGAAGGCAGGCTGAGATCAGGACAAGCACCTCTTTGGAATTCAAAAGCAACACATCCACCTCAAAGGAGTGTCTGCAGGGGCAGCTGGGATGCAATCCCCCACAACAGAAGCCTCCTGCTAGCTATGAAGTCATTCACCTTCTAGAGAGCTTCAGTTTACACAGAACATAAGTTTCTGTCCCAAAATACACCCAGCAGCAACCGAAACATCCAAGCACTCAGCCCAGAAATGTGCTGGCAAACAGGCAATGCAAATGTGCTCATCTTCCAGAGAGCCCTGCTCTGAGCAGAACAGAAGTCTGAATCCCAAAATAATACCCGGTCCCAACGAAAACACACACATTTCTCCACATCTTGTCTTGCTTCCATCCATTTAGCAGCACAATAATGAAGCAATTTCCATGGTTAACATATGCCCTGCATTAAGGCGAGCCAAGATTTAACATCCCTTTGTTCACTTGGCAGAGGGGAAAGACACAATAGAAGAGAGCCCTACAATTTGCAGCCATCTGTGATACTGAAAACAGTAATCAACTTGAAAAGTGCTGTTATTACACAGTATCACTCCGAGCAAGCCAAGGCCTTCAAATATTTATGCCTTTTATGCCGAAATTAATACCTCTTAATTCCTGGCTGAAGGAAGGGTTTTCAGACTCCTCTGCCCAAGATCTGATCATTTCTCTCACCCCCTGGGTTCAGCTCCCCACTCCAGTACAATTTACCCTGTCAGAGCTCACTGGGTAAGTGGTACTGGGTTAGGAATGTAGGATGCTAAATGACTTCATGCTGTCATTTTTAGGCACCAGTGGTGCTTGGTGGCTTCAGCCACTTGAGGCAGAGCAGATCACCTCCCAGCCTGACCAGCATCCACCACCAACCTTTGCTTTGTACAGGAAGGGGATGCTGAGTTCCCCAACAGGCAATTAAACGAATATTTTCAGTTAAAATTAGTGTAAGAACATTCATAGCCTTCTCCTAGTGAAAGGTCTCAGTGTAATCACTTCCCCCTGCTCCATGAGATGTTTGGTGTCCTGATGGGCAATCTGCCTTCTGCTGGGGAAAAAAAAATAATAATAATCACACATCCTTCTCAGCAGGGGAGAAGTCTCCATGCTCACATGGATCATCTTCTGGTTTACTTGTAATTACACCACCTCACAGCCCCACTGCAAATCCCAGACCTAAGGCAAAGGAAATGAAAAATGAGCTTTCCATTTGCAGCTCAGCCACGAAATTCCGTGCCATCAGTTTGCTGGTGCTCTCTGCACTCGGGCTCCACAAAGAGATCACTTCACCCCAAGTCACTTCCACTTCCAAACCAGCTGCAACTGGTGTCCCCAGTTAGCAGCAATGTTTCTAAATGGGTAGTTTCAGCTCAGTGACACACGGGGCAGTTCTAACAGGGCTTTCATTCTAACAGTTTGAGGTCTGGTGGGGGTTTTGTTTGTTTTGCTTTAATATAGAGGCAGATGCCCAGCAGGATGAGGAGTTTGACACAAATTAACAGGTTGATGAACCACAAAAAAAGGGATCCAAGAGGGGTTCATACACACACACACTCTCTTTGGCATCTCTTCCTTTCTGAGTGGACATTTTCCATCCCTGTCCCCATTTTTGCTCAATAACCCCCACAATATTGGTGCTGGTCCATGGAAAACACCCAGTTTGTCACTGCTGGCTTCATGGGGTCCCCTCCTTCCTTCCCATAGAAGGAAGGGAAGAGGTCCTAAGTATTGCCTAAAGTTCAGGCTCTGAGCTATATACTTAGAGAACCTGATGCTACACACTTAGGAAGTCACAGCCTCAGGGCTCTTTTGTCATGGATTTAAAAGAAAACCTTTAAAACAAGCAATTACAAATTTTTTTAAAATTTAAAAAGAAAAAAAACCCCACAAACCAAACAAAATCTGAAAAAGCAATTATTACAGTTATGCCCAAAAGGCAGCCACCCTCACTGCACAGCTGAAATAGTCTTGAAGACAGCATTTATCCCAACTGGGAACTGGCATCCAGGGCAAGAGAACAGAAAGAAAAAGTTAAAAAAAAGAGAGAGAAAATGGCTAGAATAAAGTGGGAGACACCCAAAGTGCTGGACACATGGTGGGCAGCCTCAAAACTTTCCCCAGCCCTGCAAGGAAGATCCATTGCTCACCCAGCCAGGTTCTCCTGCCCATCACACCCAGAGAAGAAAGGGATGGCTTTTAACTGCATCTTGGGATTCCATTTGAAAAATCACCTGCAGGGCAAGATTCCACTTGGTCTGCAAAACCAGCAAGACTGATTTCCACACCCGGGAGCCAGGTCTGGGTGCACAAAACACCTTCTACCCCTTCTTGGTGGTATGAAAACAAGTAGGACATGCCAGACTGGCCTGATGATGTCTCAGAAAGTGAGAAGGTAGCTCAGCTGATGTGTGATTTGTCACAATTTTCATACTAAGTCTGAAATCCTAACACCGAAAGACAACAACAAACTGACCCCTTTTTTGGGACAGCAGATCTTCCTTAGTATTATTTAGAATGCACAGAAGGGCATTTTAAATACTCTCAGCACTTGCCTCAGCCTGTTCCTGGTGAGGTTAAGAGATGGAGGTTGGATTAATGAGCTCTAGAGGTCCCTTCCAACCCCTCTAATTCCATGAAAAATCAGCATTACTCTTATTTAGAGCACCACTTCCAGTGAGAACACCACTTGGGGTTCCTGGTGCTCAGGTGAGTGTTGAGGATTCCTTTTTCCCCTGGTGGAAAGATGGGAGCATCCCCCATACTTGGGCTACCACAGACCTGCACACCACACCCAGAGGAGGATTCAGGGCATGGACCAGCCAGCAACAACAAATGTTTGCCCTGGGAAGCAAACCTCAAAGCTTTCCAGCTCAGGAGAGATGCAGCTCCCAAGGGCAGCAAGATTAAAGGGTTCTGAGCATTTCAGTTTGTGCTGCAAGAGGGGGAATGACAAGAGAACAGCAGGGGAGATGCTTCCTGGGGTAGACAGGAGGATTGCTCTGCCACTTTTATTTCCATATAAATCAAAAGTTGCCCATTTAGGAGCACTGCTGGTACCAAATTACCTTTGTGCAATGAGCTTTGCCTCTAGGAAAACAAATCCTTGATGATAGGCCTAAAAAATCCAACAACCTTTTCCCAGAATTAAGACTATTTGCCACTAGCACGGACACAGAATTACCTAAAATTACTCTCAGCCCAAGACTCTTTCTACAGGAGGTGCCCAAGACTGCAGAGATTGTCTTAAACAAAAGCTTGCTTAAAGAACTGCTTGTTTATTCAGCTCTGAAACACTTGAAAAATAGGTTAATTGAATTAATAGGAAACTCATTTGCAAGCTCTATGTATTTCTGAAAGTAGCTGCCTGACAGTGCTTTTTTAAAACAAGCTTTCACAAATATTCAACTCTTTTTTTCTTAATAAATGTAAATAATATTCTGAAAAAAAAAAAAGGGGACAAAATGGCAGTTGAAGGGTAGATGAGCTATACATAGGATGTAAATTAATTCCCTGCTTGAACATCAGGACTTACACGTGCAGCATTCAGGAATAAAATGGGCAAAACTCTCCCAGCTTGAGAAAAGCCTCCCAGGAGCTGACACCATCACTGCTGCTGCAGCAAAGCAGAGGAGCAGCAAGGGGGCCAGGGCTGCAGCTGATGCTGGAATTCAGTCCAACCTCACAAAGAGTCACCAGAGGGGAACCCCTGGGCAGACCAAACATCATTACCAAGTGAAATGCAACAGTCACAGGAGGATTTAATGAGATTTACAGGGGAGGACAGACCCAGGTTCCTCCCTGGAGATGCCTCTAGGCAAGTCACCCAACTGGCCAGGCTGTGGAGCAAGCTTCTCAGCCCCAAAGAAAGTGCAAATATTGGTGCTTTTGGACTTCTTGTTTTGAGCTTTTGGACTTCTTGTTGCTCTGCAAACAAAGCCAGAATTTTTATTTTTTTTTTTCTTCATAGGAATATTTCTGTGAAACTGGGCTGGAAACCAAACAGCAAGACCTTCCTAATTCTGATGGGATATCTCAGCCAGCCCTGATGGGAAAAGCTCTGCACATCTGCAACGTGCAATTTTAGCCAATCTGCTCTCTTCAGGTTTTGCCCTTTTTTTTTTGGATGGCAAAAAGCCACACGCCAACACACCTGTGGGATTCCCACTAGAGGCTCAGAGAGGAGTGATTTGAGAAGAGCTGGGGTCACATTTTTACTGCAAAATTTCCCAATTTAGTCACCTCTCCAGATTAGAGCTTTACTTTAGTTACTGCAGGATGCTCCAACATGAAGAGCCACGAGAAAACAAAGGATAAAGAATTTTATCTGTCTTTAAAACATCCTGAAAGTACTCAGAAACAAGACCAAACCTTTGCTGGGTTGTACTACTGCTCCTAACATCTCAATTTATGAAGGAATTTAACCCAGAGAGTTGGCCACCCATCCTCTCACAGAGAAAATAAAAATATATGCACCAAACCAAATACAACCCACAAAGGTAGAACTGCTCTGTCCCCCCTCCGACAGCCACCCCCAGACCAGAAAGCATCCTCTCTGCTTCTCCACATTTCAAAGTGTATCCTAAAGATTTTAATCCCATTGCTTTCCATGCAGCTGATAAACCAAGGGAGGGTTTGTGCCCCCCCTTCTGCAGCCAGGCTTTCCAGGGAAAGACTTTGGGAAGCCTTTGGGCACTCCTTGCCAGGTGCTGTGCAAACCCTCTCAGTGAAATACCAAACACCAGGACCAGATTTTTAGGTTGGTTGTTGGTTTTGTTTTGGATTTCTTTTTTAGGGAAAGGTCATTCCTGCACAGCCATCATTCAGCCACGCATAGCTGAGCCTTGGGAAGTAGGTTAACTAAATCCCATCCCTCAAGGAGCCTGAGGAGCAGCTCTGCTTTTAAAGCTGAGCACTCTGTGTTCCTAGAGAGCCCAGGTATGTAATTTTTCCGAGGAGAAATGCCATTTGGTAATTAGCTTAAGTGATGCAATTTTCTTCCAAGGATAATAACGCTGCCTGGCAGCATCTGATGTCTGGCGACCTTTGCAGCTGCAGCTTCACCCTGGGGAAGGATGCAAAGATGGAAAGGAACAGAGAATTCCTGCAGCTGGGGACAGAGGCATGGCCACTGCCCCCCACTGCTGCTGGGTCAGAGCTGGGAACCCAGAGCAGCCCTGCTTGCCCTTCCCAGTTCCAGAGGTGGTGATGCTCTGCTCATCTCCACATCCCTTGAGCTTGATCCAGGGATTTTTTTTTTTTTTTTTCCTCCCCCTGTGCTTTCACAAGAGGAATTTATTGCCCACCTTGAACAATAAAGTCTGCAATATCAGACATTACACAGCATAGCAGAGGTGGCCACATCCTGGCTTAAAAGCAGAGATGGGGCACCAGCAAAAACCTCCATGGAAAACCCCTGAGCTCCTCCTGTGACACCAGTGTCTGGTGTCACTCCAACACAGAAGTCATTCCCTATTCCAGACTGATCTATTAGGAACAAGAATATAGAATATTCAGAAGGGTCTGACTACAACCCCAAGAGCTGGTGTGTTTGCTTGGAGCTCCTGAATCCCCTGCTCCCAGGCAGACAGGAATTCAGCTCATCAGGACATGTGCTGAGGTGTGGCTGTCATTCCCACTGCTTCCTGGCCAGGGATCCTTGGCAGGCAGCTACCATCATCACCAACCATTCCTGCTGAAAGCTTTCCAGCCTGGATATTTCTGGGCTGATGCCCAGGATGGCAAAGGCAAACCCAAGCCCTGCAGGAAAGGAGCAGAGGCTACCAGCCAGGAGGCAGGGCAGCAGCAGGTGGTAACATCCCCTCATCACTTCCATGTTTATCAAGAAAAAGCAAAGATGCAGGAAATTAACAGACCCGAGTTAGGACTCAGACACAGAGGAACTGAGGGTTGGACTTGGGGAAGGTGGGGAAATAAGGAACTCCAAAGGGATTTTCCTCATTTCTTACAAAGTCATTTACATTTCCCTTAGGTATTTCTCCAAACACTCCCATCAGGATAGGCACAACTTCTGTTTCCTACAAGCCAAAGCTGATTTCCTGTAACCCAAAGCAGCGGCAGGCAGATGTCCCTCTGGGCCAGAGCCACTGTGCTCACCACTTCCCTTCCAACAGCTACAAGTGATAGGGAACCCCTGGAAACAGCTATTTGCTACCCTGCAATTTTCCCAGCAGGAAAGCTGAAGCTTTGAAAGGCAGGGACTGACATTCTGGGGAGGTCAGCCCTCCAGAGAGCACCCAAAGGTTATTAGAAATTATGACCAGGCTTTACAGTGCCATATCATATCACATCTGGCTCAGATGTGCCCCTGGACCAGTTGCAAGCAGTATTTTATGTATTCTATTATTTATTTGTGTCTCTGCCATTAATCTGGCTGCAGGTAACCCCAGGGCTCAGCACTGCTCAACGTTATCCCCAGCCCAGGAAAAGGGAAAAAAATCTTGTCCTGAAACTCCAGAAGGAAGAAAATCCCCTGCTTCAGCCTCCCAGCCTCTTTGCTTTCCCTCTGGTGGGAGGGCAGGGGGTTGGGGCAGCACCAACGTCCTGCACACCCCCAGCTGCTGCTGCTGGGAACCCTGGGGGGTGACAGGGACACCAGGGACACCCCGACACTGCCACCACACAATTCTTCACCATCAGGGTTCTCAGGTTGCCCAGGGGAGCCGTGGCTGCCACATCCCTGGCAGTGTTGAGGTTGGATGGGGCTGGGGGGACCCTGGGTGTCCCTGCCCATGGCAGGGGTGGCACTGGGTGGGTTTTAAGGTCCCCCCCCTACAGCACTCCATCCATGCCAGCCCATCCAAGGGGAGGAATGATGCTCTCTTACCTGCTCTTCCCCACCACCCCTCAAGGGCACCAGCAAAGCAGGAGGTAGAGGATGGATCCAACATCTCCAACCTGCCCTCTCCTTGCTCTAGGAGACACTGGCCCAAGAGGCCCAGCAAGGAAGGGAGGGGAGATGTTGGCACCTCCTAATTGGCTTCCTACCCCCTCATCTCACCAGGCTGGGGCTAATTACAGCTATTTCAGATGCAGCAATCAGAGGGATTACAAGAGAAAACCCCACAGCTTCAACCCCTCCTGGTTTCAGCTGGGTGCTGAGGGTGTTCCATAGAAACCTCCAAATGGCTGGGAAAACAAAACCTCCTGGGAGGGGAAACCTGCTTGGAGACCACCCCCACCTTTGACTTCTTGGAAGGGGAGCTCAGGTGGAGAAAATTCAGCAAAGGGACAGGAGAATTTCTGCCCAGGTGGTTTGGCAGCTCAGCTGCTCTCAACCACATCACCTGGAACTGGGCAGGGCTGGGAGGCACTGATCCCCACACCCAGCTGCCTCCCCCAGCAAATCCGCCACAGGATCCTCGGTCCCAGGGGAGAATTTGACCATATTCTCCAGGTTTTGCCTCTCTAACTTCTTGCCAGAAAGGCTGAAAGGGTGTTGGTGGTGTTGAAATGCCCCACAGCTCGCAGGCCTGCTGAACACCCACACTTTATAGGTGTTTTAAACACTTGGAGTTTAAGAGCCCTATTTAAACATCTCATTGAATTCAGAAAATAAATCCAAGTTTTACTATGAATTTCCCTTGCCTCAGAATGGTAATGGAGGTTGTAAAAAAATGACTCCAGTTGCCTGCTCCAATATGTGCTGTACTCATTTGGGCACGGAGCTTGTCACAGCACTTTTTCAGTGCTTAAGTAGTGAAATTTCATTTGGCTCCCTGTAGAGGTTATTTTGCATACTATAAAACAGACCCCACAACAGGAAAAATCTCCTATATTCTCATAGCTGTGCCTTTATGTTCCTATTCATTACACCTCTTCCCACCACCATAAATAATTCCTTGCAATTCCCTTCCCTGAAAACTGAAGTTTCAAACTGCCGAGTGGTTTTTGTCCCTCTGTAACCAAATGATTTGTGTCCCCCCTTTAGCATCTTCCCAGGCCCCAGCTCCTCCAAGCCCTGGTGGCCACAGGACTGATCCTGGCAGAGGTGCCTCCCTACAGCCAGTTCTGGGGGTTCTAATGCCACCCCCCAAAGGCAGCTGCTTCAGGTTGGAAGCTTCTTGCTTCCAGGGGTTTTTCCAGCTTCCCTCCACTTTGATTCCCAACAGCTCAGTGTGGATGGCCCAGTCCCAATTGAATGGCCCATTTCAGTGACTACATGTTAGCCTGGTTCCACCAATTTATCATCATCCACAGCTTTCCTGAGGACAGTTTTAGCCCCCATCTACCTTCACTGGTTTGCTGTGCCCTGGAATGAAGCATTGCCTCTCTCCTTCCCACAGAGCTGTTGGAGAAGAGACCTGGTCATTACTCTCACCTAGTAGATATTTTCCCAAGCAATCTTTTTTTTTGCTCAAAAACCCACATTATATCCTCCTCAAAAAGTCTGACCCAGCTAAGTGAAAACATCTCCAGAGCTGACTCCACCTGTCTCATGACCAAACTCCAGTTAAACTCCTGCTCATGAGGAATATCCACGTTTCCCCCAGCACTGCTGAGGAGGGGGCTGCACCAGCATTTACTGGTGTCAGGGAGTATATTCACACTCAGGTTACAGCCCTGGTGTTTCACACAGACCAGGGACAACACCTGGAGGCTACACTTCTCCTCTCCAGACAGATTATTGCCTTTCCAATACCCCAGGAAGCTACAAGTCAGGTTTTGCTGATGTAAAAAAGCATTAAATGTCTGATGTGCTGTGCAGCTGACCCGGAGCCACAAGCCTGCCCAGGGCTTACAGCTGCTCTGGGACAATAAGACTTCACCTTTGGAGACTGTACTGACAAACCAGGGCATTTATTACTGTGTTTTCTTTGGCTTCCAAGGAAACACCATCAATACTTTCTCCTTGCATTTGATCTCACCCCTGTTTTGCAGGTCTGCCCAAGCTTTTACACACAAAGCAGTCGATCTAACCCTTGGGCATATCAACAGTCTCCTTGGCTGCACTGAGATGACAGGAGGCAGAACCTGCAGGACCCTGCAGCAACATCAAATCAGAGTTTTCAGGGGTCAGAGCTGCAAAGCAAAGGGCTCACAGAGCACCTCTCCTTTGAAACACACGGTGCAAGCAGCTGAGAGAAGTGTTGGACACAGTGTAAGAGGCTTTAAGGCACTGTGAACTGAATCCCAGCATCCTATTACCAAGTTAATTCTGTATTTTTTGTATTTACGAGACTACCCATAGAGTTTCCTCAGTCTTTTGGAAAGCTGAAAAAACTTGAAACAGGCAATAAAGGGAAACAAACTATATTCAGCTCTGGGTGCATTAGATATTCCTAATGCACTCTTTTTTTTTTTTCCTTTTTTTTTTTTTTTTTCTGTGCAATTTAACAAATTAGTTTACATTGCCTGGCAAGTTGTCCCGGAAAACATAAAAGCTCAGATTAATTTTAGCTACGTAGGAATGATAATTCAATATTTGCTTATTTACACCACCCACACCAGAGCTAAGAGCCATGTCGGATGTATCAATACCAACATGGTCACATCTCCTCCTCCTCCTCCTCCTCTTCCTCCTTTCCCACTGGCTGGGGAGCAGCAGTGGCTGCCAGGTGGGGAGGAATTCATAGAAGCATCTTTGGGTTGGTTTTGTTTTTAATTTTGAATCAAGAGGATGAATTTCTGCCTGCTCCATCCTCAGCTGCACTGCTGCTGCCCCTCACAGCAGATTTCTTCCCTTCCCAGCTGGGGTCCCAGCACCTCATGACTTTGCTCTGCTCACCCTGCAGAGTTCACCACTTGGATTTATCAGCCCATGGGGCTCACGGAGCCACAGAGAGCTCTGGGGTGGTGGGGACAAGGTTTCAGCCCTCTGTTTGTCAGCAGAAGGGACTGAAAAAAAAACCAACCCAAACCCAAAACCCCAAACCAGCTGGTGGGTGATTTCTGCCCTGTCCTGAGCTGATGTGCAGCTTGGTTTGAGGTGTAAAGCTGAGATGCTGCTCCTGAGGGAAGCATTGCTGAAGGCAGCCAGGCAGAAATTGCTCTGAAAAAAAAGAGCTTGGCTGCTACATTCATCCACAGAGTGTTACAGCCACTGGTGGGAACGCAAAAAAAAAAAAAAAAATCAAATAATAAAATCAGTCTGAGATGAATTCTTTCATTCCTCTCCATGCTGGGAGGCAGGTTGGGTCCTCACAGTGTTTCCAGTGAACCCAGCAAGCTGCCCAAGCCCAGCTGGGGGACTGGGGACAAACTGCTGAACTGGGCAAGGGGCTGGGGTGTGGGAAAGCCTGTGGAAGATCCCAGCTGAAAAAAACCCCAGGAACCAGAGCTACAGTTTTGTTCCTAATAATTACAGAGAAAAAAGAAAAAAACAAAGAAAAAGGCATTTAAAACCTAGAGAAATCCTTCCATGGCAGCATGACCACTGCTCAGCAGAGCCCTCAGGATCCTCAGGCATCTTTTTTTAAAGACTGGTTTAAATTTTTTTAAATTTAAAAAAAATTTTTTAGCACATGCAGACCATGCATTCCCTCCTGTCTGAGCACACACCACAGCACAGCCTCCTACCCTGGTTTTCCTCATAAACTTGCTGCAGCTCTGTCTGCACACGTTAGGAACTGCAGCTGCTCATCTCTGCCTGTACAAACCTCCTCGGCTGAAGGGAGGAAAAAAGTGCTGCTTGGTTTCAGATTCCTGGAGGAAATCTGCCTGCACATCCCTAGCTGGTGAGTAAAACAAACAGCATCCCCATCCCAGGAGGCACCCACCACCCCCCCGACAGCATTTAATTAGTTGTCAAAAAGCCCAGCTACCCAAAAGGTGGCATAAAGCTGCACAAGAGGAACGATTAAGTATTTAGTGAGAAAATGAAATACGTTACCAGCCTCATGGTGAAGTTTCTGAGTCACCTGCAGGGGGAAAAAAAAAAATAAAAATAAGGCAGAAATCCGAGGTTGACACAGTTAACTCCTGCCCAGGCTGGCTCCTAGGAAGAGCAGAGGAGAGAGAAGCTGCAAACCTTTGAGTTGAGCTCACTCTATAGGCAACAGGAAAAAAAAAAAAAAAAACCTCAAAGGCAGGGGAAAAAAATAAATAAATAAAAGAGGCAGAGCAAGAGCAGCCCACAGACAGTGAGATGAGAAACTTCTGGCAAGACTCCAGCTCAGGAATGAATCCATCTCTGGTCGGAGATGGATCAGGCTGGAAATGAAGGGAAACTTGAATTTAGGGGCGGGTTGGGATCCTGCTCTGATCCCCCTGCAAAGATGGGCAGGTTCCAGCTTCTCCCAAGGCTTGCCTAGGAACAATGCTGGCTGGGAAATGAAATAGCATGGTAGGAATGTACACACACAGAAGTAGCTGTATAGCTATAAATATATAGATTGAGATCTGAGGCAAGGTGCCAGCACAAACTTCAAATGCCTCGTTCCATCAGCTCTTTGCTGTGAATTTTATGAAGCTCAGCACAAAGGTACAGGGGTACCTCAAAATTCCTGTTATATATCAAAGGGGATTCGCAGGGTTTTGTTATGCTCTTCATAAAGAAATTTGGTTGAGGGTTGATTTTTTTTTTTTTCAAGTATTGCCAGAAAGCTTAAAATACATTTCACAGAGAGAATTCAGATGTTTCCAAGTGTGTGGCAAAAAATGTCAGCACGTCCAGACTAAACTTGTCCAAACATTTATGGATTTCCAGCCCAGAGAAGGAAAATAAAGGAGTCCAGGGTTTAAATAAGACATAACAAATATTGCTAGCTGCAAATTTTTCATCAGGCAAAAGACTCCCTGGGATGTAAGCAACCATGAGCACTGAGGAAGGGTTTGAATTTGTGGAAAATGCAAAAATTGCAGGGTTTGGGGTTTGTTTTTTTTTTTTTTTTGTAAAGGATGGTTAATTTTGGTGCTTCACACTGCAAAGTGAATGTCAACTCCGGCAAAATTTGTAAATAAAACATTTTCTTGGCTTGAAAAGGGAAAAGAGGCTCCACACAGTGTGGGTTCAAGTTCCTAGCTGAATTTACAGCTTCTTTTCTTGCCAACCCTGATAAGGCTCTCCTTTAAAAGATGGTTGCAAGTTCAGGGGGTGTCTTGGTAAATACAGCTCCTAATAATTACAGCTCTCCAAAATTAGGGGTAAGGCTCCTGTAGCTTTGGATTGCTTTTAATTTAGCAAGCAAAGAGGAGCAGGGAGTCAAGCTAAGCTAAGGATCTAGAGGGATTCTTTATTGCTTGTTTTCTTCCTATTAATAAATCAGACCTCTGTGGGAAGAAAATCAAACAGCAACAAACAAACAGGAATTCATTAGAGACACAGAAGGAGATGCCTGGGGAAGGCAGAAGAGCTCTGTGACAAAGAGACCAATATTTGACACCTATTTTCGGATCTACAGAAGCAAAAGCATCTTTAATGTCAGCAGCTCTTCAATATTTGGTCCAGCTCCAGTGCTCACTTCCAGCCCTGCAGATGGAGCAGCCAAGAGGCACCAGCTGTGCCCAGCTGGGCCAGTGGCAAGGCCAGCAAGCCACTGGGTGGCTGTAGGTAGCCCAGGTTGGCCCCTTTGCTCATCACCTCCATCTGCCACCTAAGAGACCACAAAGGTGTTTTTGAATTAATCCCATTTCTCTTCTCTGGCTCTCCTCTGACAGCAGGACCAGAGCTCTGGGCAAATCCACCCTGGCTGGGGGGGTGTCCAGGGTCACCTCCAGCCCCAGCACAGGACACAGATCCTGGGGCTCATGTCCTGCTCCAGATCTCCCATTTACCTCCTCCCCATGGACACACACCCCAAAGCCAAGCTGATGGCATGGGTGGGCTGGGAAGGAGGAGGTTTCCTGCTGGTGGCTGAGCAACCCACCCATCACACAGATCCCAAAGCATAAGCTGAAAATTCTGTCCAAAGCTTACTGTTGATCTGGTTTGCATCTGCAGTTCTCATCAGGGACGTTTATATCACTGGAGAACCTGGGGTTATTTGTAACAGCATCATTAGTACAACCTAATGGGGGTATTTCTAATGAAACTGGGAAGATCAGACACTTCAGGGCATGGAGGAACTGGCCCAGGTACTATTCCTGTTGAAGGCTCAGTGGGGGTTTGGAGACTGCACTTACCCTCATGTTCAGGTGGATCCTGGAGCTTCTCCAGAACTCTAACACTTGGGTCTGACTGATGTCTGTGGGCTCAAGGCAGAGGCACCTGGCTGAGGCTTAATGGCCTGTGAGAAAGAAAAGGTCAAACCAGATGATCAATGATCCTTTCTGAGGAGTGAGATTAAAAAGAATCTCCTACCACCTGCAGGATTTAACCTGATTTTCCTGTAATTGCATCACAGGATTTGTGCCAATCCATCAATTGTAAAGCAAGATCCCAGCCCACAGCTCCACACCCAGGGGAGAGAAAAGCTGCAGGAACAACTCTGGGTTTTGCAAAACTAACTCAAAGTTCCTCCTTTGCACCATGACTTTCCCACCTGAGGTCCCTGGCACAAGCCCCAGCATCACCAGTAAGCACTGGGAAAGGACCCTGTCCTCAGCCACTCTCCCTCCTGCTACAGCTGGGCATTTAGAATAGCCACTTCTGTCCAACATTTTGGCATATGGAAAGAAATGCTGACTTATTTCCACAGGGAAGATGCTGGAGGTGTTGGGACCTGTTGGATTTATGGGTTCTGAGGGGCTGGGCAGAGGAAAGAGCTGTAGCACAGAGCCAAGGTGGGAATATTGGCTCCACCAGGGATTTCTCTGAGCTGGTTTCTAACTCACACCTTGTGCTGCAAGTCTGAAACATATTACATGCTCAGGAGAAATTTTTTTTATTTTTAATTTTTTTTAATTTGTCCTCTGTGAGCAAAGAGAGCTCATTACCCATGGGTAATGAAAGCTGCCAAGCTGCTGGAGCCTGTTTTGCTCCAAGCTAAAGTCATTGGAGGGTTTTGGGGTTTTTTTTGCTGTCTGACAGCCAGCTGGGCACATCACTTCTCTGTCCCAACAACCACCCCAGCCCAGCCACAGCCCTTCAGTCCCTCAGCATACAAACAATTCTTCTCCCAGCAGAGGCAGAACTCAAATGACAAGATGACCAGAAAGCTGCTCATTGAGCCAAGAGCTTTATCAAGATCCCAAAATTCTGATCCCAAAAACAATTGCAAAGAGGAAAGAAATAGCAAAGTAAATCACGATCTTGCAGCCATCTGCCCACCAAGCATGAGCCATCTCCTGCCTGAATCTAGTTACAGAGAGGGGAAGGGACTTTCCTCAGGCCTTGCCATGAGAAAATTCCTCGTGGAAAAGGCTTTCAACCTGGAAATCAGCCTCCCGTTTTGTAATGCAGCTGAGGATGTTTGTTTCTTCCTCCTCCAGGCACAGGTTCTGAGCTGGGTGACAGCCCAAGGGTCAGCAGGGCTGACAAGTCCTCTCCCTGCCCCCAGGGTGGGAGGTTCTGACCCCATCACAACTTTTAATAATCTGCCCGAGATGAGATTATGGGAGAAAAGAACTGTGGATTTCCTTTGTGCAGAAAGGAAGCCCTGAGTCTCCCACAATAATTAGAAGGCTGAATTACTCTGTTAGATAATAATGCACCGCTAGAAAAAAATCCCATTTTTGTTACCCAATTTTTATCAGAAATTAAAATTAACTGCAGTTTAATATATTTCAAAGTCAGATAATTATAGACCAGGCAAGGAGGATCTCTTTTCTGTGACAACACCAGCTCCATGAGCTCCCTTCCCATGCCCTTCTCCTCCTGCAGGTCCCAGGGAGGGTGAGGTGACAGGGCACTGATGATTCTCCTTTCCATCTGCAGCAAATAGAGGTTTTAGGAGCCTTTTTGATTTCATAATCAATAAATATTCACCTATTCCCTCAATAGGTGATTCCCTTTGCAGCACTGCTGCAAAGATGCTGATTTGTTAACACCAGATGTGTTTAAAGGAGGAATGAGCAGAATTACTGAGAAACCTGATGGATTTTCTCTGCCTTGCAGGCACCACAGGGGTGAGACATTGCCCAGATGCTGCAGATGATGCCTTGCAAGAGTCAAACCTGCCACATTATACTCTCAGTAAAAATAAAACCTCAAATATTCCATCCACAAACCTTTTTCAAGAAAGTCTGCAAGTCCCAGCATGGCACCATGAGAGACTCCCCAGCAGGCTGCATGATTGCCTCCCATCACACCACAGAAAAGGTCCCTTCATGACTGCTTCCAGCCAGAAACCCTGAATTTTAAGGACAAAACAAAGCTGGAAGGACTGAGGGTTCCTGGGTTGGGCAATACATTCCACAGTTCATTCCTAAATCCACAGCCAAGAGGACAAAACCAACCCCTGGTGCTTCTTCACGCCTCCAAACCCCAATTCTCGATGAAGGTATTTGGAGTCCTGTTCTTCAGCCCTTCTCCCTCACCTCTTTGGGCAGGAGAACCCTCTCTGCTCTCCCAGGAGCCAGGGTTGCCCTTCCCCACACTCCCAAGAGCTGAGGACCCAGCAGGATGGCCCCAGTTGGAGTTTGATGGGTGGCCCTGGGGCAGCAGATGGGAAGGAGGAGGAACTGGTGCCTGGTTGAGCAAGGAAGGGTGCAAACAGCTGAAGCTGCAAAACCCAAGGGCTCCTACATCCCTCTGCAGCACCTGGTACTGCCTGTGAATCCTCTTGCACAGAGCCTCAAGCCCAGGAATTAAATCAGCAAAGCTGAAGGAGTATTTTTCTCACCCAGCTAATTAGGCAGAGAGGAGCTATACAATGTGGTCTTAAGGCTGAATTAAAAATATCCAGCCACAGGTGTACACACATATCATCTAACTAGAGACAATGTGGTCCAGTCAGCTTTTGTAGAAGGAACCATCCCCATCTGCTGAAGTTCACTGCATTTCTGCTGTGTTTGATGAGTTGCTTTGGCTCTCCCTGCCAAGACAGGGCTGGAATCTGGCTGGAGCCACCTCCTCACCTCCTGGGGAAAGGCTTGGCACATCTCACCCTTCTTTCTCCAGTGTTCCTGCAGTACAGACAACTCATCCCGAGGCACTGATGGGGCACTCTGCCACCATCCAATGACAGGGGCTTGGTAAGGTCTGTCCTGGGCATCATCAACCACCACGTGCCATACAGGCTGGGTCAATCCATCCTCACAAGTCTGTGAGGCTACATGTTGAATTGTTTCAGCCTTTTGCCCAGCACAGGCCGTAACAAGTAGTCTTTGACTGTAATCTGCCTTTAAGAGCCTTGCAAGGATGACTAGAACACATTTATTGTATACTGAAGAAACTGTCTCCTATAAATAGTGTATTAATCATTTACGGCGACCAGCTACGGCTTGAGATTTTTAAGCTCTGCACTCCCTGAATGCCAATAGAAAAGAAGAGCAAAGCTGGCTCCCTCTGCTCAGAGCATTCCTCTGGGGAGCTAATTAGCACAGAAACACTTGCTGGAAATTTGAGGCAATCTCTTAGTGCTGTGTCTGTTTGGGATTTCACTCGGAGCTACGACAGCCCAACAAAAGCTACTGGGCAGCTCTAATGGCCCTCGACAAGTTCCCACAAACAGACCTTAATATATTTAAATATATTTAAGCAGGCAATGATTGAACAGTCTCATTCCACTACTGTACTAAGCAGAAGTTGCCTCACCCCAGCTGTGCTCAGGTGCTCCCAGCCAGGTTTATCCAACAGCAAACAGAGCCTGGATGTGGTTCACTGCGGGGGACCACACAGAGGGACCTGCACCCATCTCAAACTCCTTTCAAATCAAACCCCTGGTTTCATTTTCAGCCTAGAAAGAAAGAAAAAAAGCTGTTCCCTTGCCTCCAGGAAGATGCTGGGATCATCTTCTGCTTTGCCAGGGGAAGGGGGCTGAGGGTGCAGACAAACCCCACCTTGTCTGGTGGGATACAGAGTGCCCAGGCTGCAGAGCCCCAGCTCCCCTAGGACTCCCCATGTCCCCCACCTCAGGATGAAAAGAGAGAATTCACCTATTTCATGCATGAGGCACAAGCATTTGTGTATCTGAATAAGATTTTCTAATTAAACAATTATTTTGAAATAAAACCAGACCCTGGATTTAGCCTTGAAGCACCTGGAGGTGACACCATCTACCTCTGCAGGTCCCCTCACCTTTTGGTGGAGTGAAATTCCCTTCAGTCCTAACTTAGTGGTTTATTAAACCCAAAAATCGTATTTTCATTTAATTGGGAACTGGTTTGATTTTCTCAGAAGAGACAAAAGTAGGATTTGCTGTCCAGAAGCAGAGGTAAGTGGTTCCAGCCATGATTTGTGGCTCCCCACCAGCTCCGTTTGGAAGCTGGGACTGATTGATGTGCATGTAGAGATTTACAATGCAAAGCAAAGAATTGCTGATTAAAGTGGGATCCACAGCATTCCAGGACCTTAATGAGCTGTTGGAGAAAATTAATTTCCATCTCTAATATATGCCGAGACGATGAGGAAATCTTGGAATTCAATTAATCACAGCATAAAAATAGTTATTGGATATAATTGTAAGTAAACACTGCTTAATTATTCTTCTGAATAATTTAGAAGTCACTTCCCCCAGTACTGTTCTGCTATATGTTTCTTGGTTGACAACAGTCTCCCCATTTTGGGAAATAAAGCTACATTTTCACCATCTGCATACTAAAACACATTTGGAGCACAAACCCTGTGTTACAACCCCAGAGCAGAGCCATGCAGTGCACAACAAAGGAAAAAGCAGCAGAAATCATGCAGATTCACATCCGTTTCTCTTTCAACTGGGTGCTCTTAGCCCTCCCCTTGTTATTTAGCCATCATCTGTAATTAAGTAGCCCCAGACCTGTTGGAGCTACACATCCCCTTCCAGAAGTTATTCCTTCAAACCTGCACAGTGCTGGGTTTTGGGGTTTTTTTCCCACTCATGAGGCTTCCCAGAGCAATGACCAACAGCACTTTGAGTGACTGAGATATTTTACAGGTGTGTTTCTCTCCAAAAGGTTTGTTTGGAATGTCTTTGCAGTGTGCAAGACAAGTGGAAGCCCTTGGAAAAGTGTAACATCCCTCTTCCCACGGGCTACCCAGTACCATGCCCTTGCTCTCTGAAAACCCCAATCCTGATGGATTCTCACAGAGCTCAGATCAAATCCAGACATCACATCTGTTACCCCAAAGTAGGAGTGAGTGGAAAAACCTCAAAACACCCTCTTGTTTTATACTGACACCAATGAACTTCTTGAAAACACCCTTTCCAGCCAGGACCTTCAGGAATACCAGGATTACAGCCAGATGGAACACCAAAGCTCTACAAGGGGTGGGGAAATGAGGGTGGCATTAACAAGAGGGTTTGGCTGCTGTGGGGAGGCAAAACCAATTGAACAACCGAGTATGTACATCACTATAGACATGTTAGGGGTTGGACTAGATGACCTTTACAGGTCTTTTCCAACCCAAATTTTTCTATGATTCTATATGTAAGTACCTGCTTGGAGCAGGTCTGCTCATTGCCTCTCTTGCTTTGGTAGAATCAACTGAAGCTCAGCATCCTTTCTGAAATGTTGAGCCAAAATTCATCTGGAAAAAATAATCCTCTTATTAACATGCTCAATTTTTATGTTGCAGAGCACACAGTAAAAGCAAGAAGGTTATTATGATGCCTGTGTCAGCCCTGTTCCCAGGCTGGCCCTTGGGGTGCAAGTACTCATCCAGGTGGCTGGGAGCTGCTGTCCTGCTGCCTTGCAGGTTCTCATGGTTTTGCTCCAATTAATTATGGGTTTTAATTAGGAGCTAGCAGTGCCTGGGGAATGAGATAAATGGTCTCCTCCGATTTATAAAATGTAAAAGATTGCATTAGCCTGAACAAAGTAAAAAAGTCTAGCTAATCACTGGTTGTGATTAGTGATTACCCAAACCACATCAGAATCCCCCCAGAAATAAGGAGGAGCAGGGCAGATTTCTCAGCATCCCCTGGAGCATCTCCCAAGGGGCAAAAGGGACACGGGGTATCGGCGTTGGCTTCACCGTGCAGCCCAGACCTGGATGTGAGCAGGAATCAGCTCTGCTAACAAACTGTCCTGGTGGCAACCTGCAACAGGGCCACCAGAGGCTGCCAACAGTCCCTCTGTGGGGCAGGGTGTTGCCACATTATCTTTTATACATATATATATATACATACATCAGCATCTGCCAAAGGAGATGGCCATCTTGCTGCAGAGGATGGTTACACCAGAAATAAAACCCTGTGGAAGAGGAAAAATAAAACCAATCGATGTATTTCTTCAAAATATCAAAGTGAAACTTTTTTGTGTATAGATTTTTCCCCACCCTCCCCACTCCCCCCCAATGAAAACCATTTAACCAAAGTGCACGGGAACTCATAAGACATTTCCCTTGATCCACACTTCCCGTTTTTTCTGGGAGAGGAACAGCAGCCAAAACGTTTGCTGGAAGCTCCATCAGCTGCCCAAGAGGTTGTGACAAGAGGCACAATTCAAGGATCTTCTCCTCAAGAGACCACTCAGGTGACCCTGAAGTACAGGGGGACCCAACACCCATGGAATACAGCATTGGTGTTATAAATTCCATTAGTTTAAGGATGTGTGTCTACACTTGGCCTTCCCACACGTTTTTAGAATCAGGGAATCGTTTGGGTTGGAAAAGACCTTTTGGATCATCCAGTCCAACCATTGAAGCAGCACTGCCAGGGCCACCACTAAACCATGTCCCTCTATTTTTGTCCTGTTCTATTTCAAGGACTTGGGCATCACTTCTCAGGACTGATGGAAAAACCGATGGGAGACTCTCCTTCCAGGGCTTGGACTTTGTGGGAAGCACATCCCTGGGGTGAGGAAGGGACACAGGCTGATCCACCCAGCTCCCAGCACCACCATGACTTACCAGCAGCTCTGCTCCATCCTCCCCTGGTGACCCTTCTGTCTCATGTGCACCAGACACAGCTTCTGCAGCAAGAAAAAAACCCTGAATTTGCAAATGCTACAGATCAGAGAGCACCTGGCCTTAAATGAGAACTCTGCAAACAGGTTTGCAAAATTGATAACACAGATGTTGTAGGAAGAAAATTACACTTCATTAACATAAATTGCATATTAATTTGTTTATTTTTTACTAAATTCAATGTAAGCTACTTCAGACAGAAAATTAAGAAAAAAAAAAATCTGCTCCTTTTAGATCATTTTGTCTGTGCCAAGGACCACCTGAAAAAACTAAGTCCTACTGAGGATGTTCCTTTTCTCTTGCTAACAGGATGGCAACTGCCCTACTATTTCTTTTCTTTACATATAAAGACAAATTCCTCTGTATTTAAGCATAATACAGAGCTGCACCTGAGTAATTGGGGCCCAAGCACACTGTCCTGGCTCACCCTAAGAACAGAGAATTCAGACTACTGGAGTAAATGTGGTTCTTGCAGCACAGGTTGGTTTGGCTCAAGGAGCAGCTTTGGGTTCACGCTGTGATCACCCCACTTAAATCACAGAAAATTAAATTATTGCAGCCTGAAAAGCCCAGAATCCAGCTTAAAAAGCCACGAGGAAGAAGCCAGGAGAGAAAAGCAAGGTTTTGGGGTTTTTTTCCTCCCAGCACAAAGCAGCATCTGCAGAGTTCCACTGCTCAGCCAGGAAGAGGAGGAACATTTTAACTGGACTTGCAACTTTTTCCCTCAGACCAAGGTGCCCGCAGAGCAGATGTTCTTCTTAAGCATGAAACAGTGCAAAAAAAAAAAAAAAAAAAAAACTACAGAGGGCTTTGTGGCTTTTATCCTAGCTGGCTTTTCCACCTACAGCTACCCAGTGCCTAAAGGAGACGTTTTCCCACTGTGCTGATGGGGCTTTTCATCTGGCACCAAAAAGGTCCCTTCAGAGGAGCCAAAGAGAGGTCAAGGAGGAGAAGACCCCTGCCTCAGCCCAATATTTTCACCAGCTCAGGCATCTTGCCCCCCAGCTGTGGGGTTTCAGAGGGCTACACAAAGGTCCAGATTAAAAGAATTTAAACTTTCAAAGGCTGCAGCAAATCCATGGGCACCTCTGAGTTGAATTTATTTATTTGTGGAAATTAACTTGGTTGAAGGAAGCTCTTCTTTTTTTTTTTAAGTTTTTCTTGCAGGACTTCTCTGATGAAGGACACCAACCTCTCTCTCAATATAAATTACCTAATTTGAAAGCCTGTCTCTCAGCTCCATGATGACTGGGTAATTCCCCAAGGTGAGGCTGGGAATGTAATGCACGGGCTGAGATGTAATAGCTGTCTGGCATGTGAAGAGCAAAGAGCCATTTCTGGGATTTTAGCATGCAAGGAAGACTAACATGTCTATTAAAAGAAAAATGTGAACCCTGGGTCTCTCATCAGGGACTCATTTAAATGCAATTTGGCTAAATTAGCTGCACTAAGGAGCCAATGGAGGCAGGCTGACTGTAAAGCCAGATAAAATACTGCTTTGTTGGTAACAGTGATTCATTTGAAAGGACACCAGGGGGTAATAAGTCATTAATAGGTAAACATTTTTTTAAGCCAATATATCCTCCAGCAGAACTCGGGCTGTTGCCTGGTAAACTGAGGTTTTCCAGATGTCACTGCAGAATGCCAGCTGTAGCATTTCTATCCAAGCCATGAAGGGCAAGAGCTCAGGGGCTGCTGGGCTGACCTCCAGCACCTGCTGTTGGACCACCAGAACAGCCCCGTGGGCCCCCCAAATGATGGCTGTGGAGGGAAGGGGTGTGCTGAGAAAAAGGCCCAGCAGTGGGAATATCCCACTCCAGCTGATGCCATGGGAAGGACTCCCTGCAAGGGAAAATGCTCAAGGAGGAAGGAGCTGGCAGGTGATGGGAGGTGCTTGAGGGAAATGCAAGTGATATGCCCTGATGCTGACCTAAGTGTCATTTATTTTCATTGGTTTGCACTCCAGAACATCAGCATCCTATCCACGATCAACAGCAAGCTGGTGGGGGAACTCTTCCTGGGATGCAGGTGTAGGATGGAAAGCCAGAGCCCAGGGGGTGAATGGGGAAATGGAGGATTCCAGAGGAAATATTCCCAGAGCACAGAAAGTACCAGCCCCAAATCCCATGGTCTCAAGATATTTTTATAGGGAAGGACATGCACATTCAAACCCTTCTCTGTGTGTTTGGAATTAGGGCTCTGGAAAGACCCTTTCACTGTTCCTGACTGCTGTGCATTTCAATTGTTTTCATAATATATTGCATTTCACTCCTAAGAGAACACTTCCTCTAATGCTATAAAACATTCCCCTCATTACTCTCTGGAATTTAAAGATGGCAACACTTGGAGACAAAAAGCTTTTTTCTTTTTTTTTTCAAGGCACCAGGCAGTTACTAATGATAATCATAAAAGATTAAATTTCCAACATAATTAGCCAGTGACAGGTCAATACAATCCCTAGGCCAGATGGCTTCTTAATTGAGTTTTCAAAGAAAGTCAGTAATTATAGGAACCACCCTTAGATAAACTTTTCCTTTTCCTGAAGTTGCATAATACCAGATTATGCACAAAAGGTCACAGAATGAGTTTGAGTAAAGGGAACAATGACAACCTTTGAGTCCCCAGCTTCTTGAGATTCTTCATACCCATCACCCCTGCAAGAAACTCTTGATCCAAAGCTCAAATCCATACCTTAATCCACATGGATCAGGCTGGATCAACACCAGGGACTGCTTACCCATCACAACATTGAGTTTTCCCCAGAGGCAATCTGGCTCTCCAGGGATGGGCTGAGAAAAAAAGAAACCATCACTGCAGCCCAGTGAAAAATTTAAAAAATTATTAAAAAGGGTGGTTTTGATTTGCATACAAACCTGTAATAAATGCAGCACCTCTCAGCAGGGGTTCAGCCACAAACATCTCATCTTGAAACCTCCTTCCCAGCAGAGCCTCCTGCCCCAGGGCTGCAGTGCACCCCTCCTGAAGGTCTTTCTGTGACCCGGGCAACAAGTTCATGACAATAATCACAGCAAAGCCAAACAAGAGCAATGCCCCTTATCTTAGGGAATAACAGATGAGTACACATTGAATTTATTCTATTTTATGGAAATTAAATGTCACTCGAGGAAACTCGGCAATTTCTGCTCTGATTTAGGGAAATACTGATAAGCCTTTTTTTTTTTTTTTTTTTTTTTTGTTTCTTTTCTAATCAAGTCTTGTTCAACAACATGTAATAAGCTCATGCTGGGATATCCCCCCAAGCTTCTTTGGATTCCTTGAATGAAAATTCTGATCCCAGCAGAGCAGAGGGCTGCAAAACATCCACTCCTGCTCCAGCCAACACCCAAACCTTCTGTGTGTTACTGGGACAATCCCACCTCTGGTCAGCTGGCCACTGCCACACACAGCAGATCCAGTGACCATGACAGGGCTGACACAGCTCCTTCCCCTCCCACAGCCCCCAGAACAAACCCCAGACTGGTTTGGGTGGGAAGGGACCTTAGAGATCACCCAGTGCCACCCCTGCCATGCCCAGGGACACCTCCCACCAGCCCAGGGTGCTCCCAGCCCCATCCAACCTTCAACACTGCCAGGGATGGGGCAGCCACAGCTTCTGGGGGCAACCAGGGGCTCAGCACCCTCACCCCAAAGGATTTCTCCCCAAGATCTCCCCTCAACCTCCCCTCTTTTCAGCTGGAAACCCTTCCCTCTCATCCCATCCCTCCAGGCTCTTCTCCCAAGCCCCTCCCCAGCTTTCCAGGAGCCCCCTCAGGCACTGGAAGGTGCCCTAAGGTCTCCCTGTTCTCCGGAACAGCAACTTGTTAATGTTTTGCTTCTCTTTCGTCCTATTACTAATCCAAAACTTAATTCCTGAGCAGATGGGGAGCTCCAGAGCCCTCCAGCCTGTCCCCCTGCCCCTGACCTGCTCCCAGCCGTGCTCCTCAGCATCTCCTCCCACCCCCAGCGCTCCCAGCCACCAAGCAGCAAAGTAGTTAAACCCTGCTTAAAATTAACAGCTGGCACATTATCCACTAGATCCTTGACTTTCTACCAGCTCCAATATTTGCAGTGAGGAATCTGCCTTTCCTCTGTACAACCACTTCTTCTCCAGAGGGCCCTGGATTAATTTTTGTCACTCTTCTTTTCGTTCCAAGGGCTGTTTTGTCACTTCCCCATCAGAGCAGCCTGCTGGACCTGTGCTGTTGAGGAGTCCCCCACAAAATTAAAGATGAAATCATCTGCTCTGAGGGTTTGGATGAGAGCCATGGACAACGTGACAAATGTCTCCAAAGTCAAGCACAGAAAACCAACATCATCTAACAGCCAGAGGGATATTTAATTGTTCCTATTACTGAATGAATCAAGTACCACAGACTCCTATCACAGGCTGATGAGCAGATACCAAAGAAAAGGAAATCTATAGCTATACCAGATCCTGGTAGGCAGATAGGGAAGATTATATTTTAAAGTAAACACATCATTTGGTAGAAAGATACAGCTGAGGACTGGGTTGCACTATCATGGAATCATTTGGGTTAAAAAAGACCTTTCAGACCATCAGGTCCAAGCAGTGCCCCATGTCCCTCAGCACCACATCTCCAGGCTCTGAAACCCCTCCAGGGATGATGGGGACTCCAGCCCTGCCCTGGGCAGCCTGGGCCAGGACCTCACAACCCTTTCCAGGCATTGAGAAATTGTTGGCACAACTTGACGCTGTTCCCTTTTGTTCCTTGGGAGCAGAGGCAAACATCTCCCCTGGCTCCATCCTCCTCTCAGGGGGTTGCAGAGAGCCAGAAGGTCTCCCCTCAGCCTCCTCTGCTCCAGGATCAACACCCCCAGGGCCCTCAGCTGCTCCTGGGCACATTTCTTCTGACACCCGTGGGTGCTGCTGAACAGAAACCATCCCAGCTGGTAACATTCAAAAGCAATGTCAAATAACAAATTAATTCATGTACCAAAGAAAATTGTGATAGCTCCTTTACCACCTCTATATCTTGTCTCATTAAGGAAACAACCTCTCCTCCTCAGCCAAGCCAGCAGAGGATTTATTGCTGCCAACATTTTGTCAGTGCCAAGGGAAAGGAGAACCCTCCTCAGCTCTGAATGATAAAGACTCCTCCACAAACTGAGAAGTGTCCGAGGCAGAAAAATAAGACCTGTGAGGAGCTGTGGTTTGAACAATAAATCTCTGGCTGGCTGATGGCAGCTTGGCTGCTGTGTGTTAAACAGGGCTTCATCAAGAGAAAGGCAGAAGCCCTGTGACACCAGCACAGATCTCTAATAGATGGAGACAGACTCAGACTGGTTTCAGTTCCCATGATTTGTAAGCCAGTGGTGAAGATCAAAAGAGAGGCTCCACATCCTCTTTAAGGTCCTTCTGAGCCAAACCATAATGTCATTCTATGATTCTAAACCCAGGCTGGGTTTGCTCCCCCATGGTCCCACCAGAGGTGAAGCTGAGCTGGACCCTCCCCATCCCTCCCACCTGGGGCTGCCCCAACACCTGGGATGGGTGCCCCCCATGCCCACTGCTCACAGACCCTTCCCTCTCCCTCCTCCCCTTCCCATTTTTGTCAGGAATTCCATAGGACAGCACAATTTTGAGAAAATCAACAGGCCCTGCCAGGCTGCTA